>CM066979.1:8640129-8765888 GCA_033971965.1 Cucurbita ficifolia
TCTCGTAGCATACACATTCATGATGCGAGATAATGGTTACTTCGTCATGGATCCTAGCAACTTGTTACACGCCATTTGCTTTAACCGAGGTGTTTCCTCATATTCTTGGGGATCCTAGGTTTATACATAATGTCTTGGGTCAAGCTTGGAACTTACAAGTTCTTCTTAAGAATAGCCTCAACGTGGACTTATGACCACATAGAATCTTATTAGAAACAAGAGTTACTCGCTGGGAAATCTCTTATTTCATTTCACGGGTACCTCGTTAGTCACCTTCGCACATTCCTTAGGACCAGCAGTGCAAAGTCCATGTGGATCGTGATGTACGTTTTTTCCCATATCTTGGTTTCACTACTCTAAACGTTTCCCAATGACTCCCCAAACTTCATTACCTCTTATTATCAACATCCTGAGGTAAGGATTTCCTACAACATTTCATAATGTTGGGAGATCATTTAGGGCTTAAACCTGTAGGTAGTCTTCCTTAAAGGAGCATTATGGCTAGACATTTTCGTGATTTAAAACGAGTGTTATCATAGAGTAGGTCAAGTGTTTATTCACTGAATGAGCCAATCTCAACCAAATCTTATACGAGAATGACTTGTATTCCTAAAATATATAGTTACAAAATATTATACGAGAATGACTCATTCCTAAAATATTTAGTTACCATGAATTTGGTCAAGAATATTATTAATAATTTTAATGAATCCTGTGTAAATATGACTCATTTACAGTCTTGTACTGGCTTTTGATTTGTCCCTCCGTAAAAGGCATTTGGATGAGTCAATATCTTGGTGAACATCTTTCGTAGGGGATGATCCAAGAACCGTTGCAAGACCCTACACGAATCATACTCACAAAGGATTCATTATATTTGCAAATAAGATGACGGTGATAATTAACAAATAAATTCAATAATGTATTTGTGTGTCCATACATGATTGGTTTCTTGGATAGCTTAAACAACATTATATCATGCGCCTATCATATCATAAAGCATGTCACAACATGTATCATATTCCAAAGCATATCATATCATATCATATCATAAACGTATCATATCATAATGCGTGTCTCATCATGTATTATATTGCCGAACGTATTCACCATAACATAAATCATATCATTAGCACATCACATGTAATGACCTAAATTTTTACTAACCTAAAGTCGCTACCGTCATCATAGTCTACGCTCTTATGTGGAATAAATATTTAAAACATCATCGTGAAACATAATCTACATCTAAAATATAACTTCAATTTAAAACACTGTCATGGACTTACGTGTTTGAAAACGTATTTAAAACAAGATAAGGACAATAATAAATAAAGCAAGTAAAACATTGAAATGAAAAACACACTATACTAGCCTAAGTCTAAGAAAAGAAAATGCTCCTATCCTATGTCTATGCACGTGACATGGTCTCTGATTTCAATGTTGTCGTTAGTTGTATAGGGGTGCTTTGCCTTTACCTAAAATAGAAATAGCACATGGCTTGAGTATTTTACAAAATACTTAGTAAGTGATCCCACTATTGGGGTCAAAGAATGCAAACACGTGCAACTCATGATCTAGGGACCTATCCTTAAAACAATCATGGGGGTGGCCTTCAGTTCAGACAATATTGGATGTGTAGTACTTCCCTACACATGCCCACATATGCAAGCGTGGATCCCCAGGCGGTTTTCACATCCTAGACCCATTATAGTCGAGCTAGTTGTTCGTAGCGACGTCTGGAGGCCAGCAAACCCCTAAGTGTCATGCGAGGCATGATGATGATCATCATCGTAGTGTACGCGTCTGTACTCATAATCATAAAAGAGGACGTAGTCTGATGTCTATGTACACACAGAATGCATGAGATCCCTATAGTTTCTCATCTTTAAAATATCGTTATGACACAATCCTAAGTTCCGTTCACATATTACTCTAAGTATATGTGTGCATTGGTTTTCATACATTCATCATCATTAACATTAACTAGTGTTGTGTCCTACGAAAGTCATCGTCATCATGCATCATGGCATTTAAAACATGCATTTCATCTTAATATGGAAGAGGCACGTGGCGTCATACATCAAACAATTCATCCAATCTATCCGATAGTAAGGCCACTTATTTGGTTGGCCTTAACCCGCGTTTCCCTCAATTTGAGTACGCTTGTCTTCCATCCCTCGAAGTCAGTCGCTAGGAGAGGTGGACATGCGTGTAGGTCGCGTTCGGGTTGAGGCGCGGACTTTAGGTCAGCTACACGGGTTGTGGGCTGTAGGTGTTTGGCTTACGGATTGAGATTGCTACGGAGGGGCAAAGGCTACTGGGTTGGATTTAGGTCGCTCATGACGATTGGGCCATAACTTTGAGGTTGGGCTGGTCGTTTCGCACCTCTAGTTAGCCCTCTTTACACAGAATGTGTTCATTCGCTATTTTACCCTCGCATAACAACCATAACGTTATTGTTCATCAGGAATCGTGTCCTCTCTCTCACTGACGTTAATCTCACGTTAAACACCATAAAAAGTATTAGTATTGGGTCACCGGTAGTTGTCGTCGCAACGTGTGTTGTCCATTATAGCGTTGCGTCAGATCGATATCCCTTGTCGGTTTGGGTTCTTTGAAAAATACCATACAGTCGTTCAACTTCTCTCTGTGTCTCACACTCCACTCTCTTGCAGGAGTGTCTCTAAAGAGCGTGACTGAGTGTATCGTATCTTGAGGGTCGTGGGAGAGGCAAGCGCCTGCCCGAGAATTCTAGAGCCTTGACGAAATTCTCGGGGCTTCTAATGACTGCGCAAAAATTTCTCTTTTTTTTTTTTAATTTCAGGCTGTAACATCACATCATAACACGTGTCATAACATTAACCTAACATGTCATAGTCATATCATATCACAAACATATCATAGTTATATCATTTCGTAAACATATCATAGTCATAACACTTCATAAACATATCATATCACAACCACGCCTCCCTGACGCGCACGCTTCTCCAAATATCCCTCATACCTTTAGCCACATGCTCCATATGCACTATAAGGGGAGATACAGAGAGAAACGAGAGAGAGAGAGAGAGAGAGAGAGAGAGAGAATTAAAAATCTAAGGTAACTCCGGCGAGACAAACAAGAGAAACTCGATGTCAAAGTGGTCATCCCACGCGACGAAAGTATGTTATAGGTGTTTACCATCCATAATACAACGTGAGAGGTGTAATGGAAGGGTCAATAGCGAAGAACCGATGAACAATGAACATCGGAGAATCATTTGAGAGGAGAGAGAAAGTCGTGGGAGATTTTCGTGATTATTTGGGTAAGGAAGACAAAGACTGTGGTCTTCGGGTCGGATCTGGATTTGTTAACCCAATACATGCTTCAACCCAAACCACTAACCTACAACCCATGACCCAAACACACACCCAGCCAAAGTCTGCAACACACATCTACTACCCGCGTGCCTAAAGCCCGAAAACAACCCATGCCCGAGGCCCAACCTACTATGCCCCAACATCTGTTTCAACCAAACCTAAAGCAGCCTAGCGGCCCAGCACCCATGACCGCATACATGCGACCCGAATGATGTGATATGATTGACATATGAAATACAACCCCGATACACGCGTGAAAGATATGCTAAATGATATGATAAACGATATGATAAATAATATGATAAACGATATGATAAATGATATGAAAAAAATGATATGGTATGAAAGAACATGCTAGTAGGGGTTGTATTATATGATAATGAAAATGAAAAATGTTGGGACCTTATTCATTATTGTGTGCTCATGCATCGAGGGATACCCCTTCTTCATTCACGATAATACGAACGCATACGGTACGAGGTAGAAGAATAATCATTATGTTTAACATAATGTTGCTGTGACGGTCGCTATTTCCTACGGGTGTCCGACATCAACAGCTACCAGCAAATAGTCACCCGACCAGAATGGGGCCAAGGAGGTGTGCAAATAGACTGGTAGGTCCATACTCATATGTGTGGACCATTTGTAAGGAAATTAATTACACATTCAAGTTGCCCGTTTAGGATAGCCGCTGTAGGTAAATAGACTTTTATGATAGATCTCATTCATGAAATTTTATGTGTTTTCATTTAACCTCGATAGGGGGTAATTTACTCATGTTATCATGCACCATGTCATCGTCATGTCATCTAATCATCATGTTATCATGCATCATGTCATCGTCATGTCATCATATACATCATCATATCATCATATAACAACATCACACTATTATATAACATAATCACATCATCATATAACATCGTCACATCATCATACAACATCATTATATTATCACATATCATAAAATATAAATGACGAGTCCTAAAGAAGGCAAGTCCTCCGATCGGCCCGATAGTAAGACAACTTACTTGGTTGGTCTTAGCCAAAGTTCTATCTAGCTCCAAATTGCTTGCTTTCGTCCTTTGAATTCATTCTTACTTATGTAGAGACTTCACCTATTTCGAATATTCACTTAATTGCCTCAGTAAAAATCGAATTCAATGTTTTCATTGTTTCTATGCTGAGTTTGATAGTAAAACTTAAATTAAACAAATATGTCAATTTTATTTCATGCTTTTGAATCATACCATCCAAATATTGTTTGTAATATTATTTTCATATAATTGTTAAAACAATTTAACTTTTATGATTTTTTTTTATTTGTGTCTGTGTTTTTTTTTTCTCTTTTCTTTCAATGTGTTCCCGTACTTTTGACAAATTTTAATGGATTCTCACTTTTTATTTCCTAAAATTAGTTGTGGATTATGATGATTTCGTAACAAGTTAATTGTTCTGAGTATTTAATTTCTAACAAAGTCTAAATAATTATAACCAAAGTAATACTTTTCAATAAAATAAAAGAAAAATTAAAATCCTCTTCAAAGGACATCTATAGTTGGAGTAGAACTAAATCCTTTTTGTTTTCTGCTTTTTTTAAGAAAGGAATCAAGTCGAGGGGTTATGAGAGGTATTTTAGGATAAAAGTTGTGAGAGGTTAATAGAGGTAAAAAATCCCTTACCATTTTTTCTTATTATTTATTATTATTATTATTATTATTATTATTATTTTTTAGTGTTGCTACATCATGTACCTCTAAAAACAATTTCATCCTTGAAAGCATTTTAATCTCGGAATAACTTTGGTCCTTGTCTATCTGGAGAGGTTTGTGGTATGGAATGTGCATTAAGTTGGTCGAATATTTACGAATATGTGACATATGTTGTATACTTTAAAGAGGGACTGTGGCAGGGGATCTGTTTGACATTGGTGTTGATCTTTTATTATATGAAAATATCTTGTATTTGCTATTTCCATATCCTTGTAACTTATTTGAGTCTCTAAATGATTATAAATAGAGAACTTTCACACCATTTAGGTGGGTGGTTTTAGCAAATATTCTCATGGTATCAGAGCTCTTTCGGTATATCCCCGATCCTTTATTTTCAATGATTTTTAAATCATCTACTTATCTTCTTCTCCACCACCACTACTGGTTTTGATGGTGTAGGGGCAGTGTCCATGGCTGCCACAGGCGGAGCCGATTGATTACTCTTCGTCTCCACCTTTTCAGCCTCCAAATCATCCTTTGCAGGTTTACCCTTCGCCATACTTTGTACATACAACATCACCTTCTCTAACACAATCGGTTTCCCCCAGCCAACATAGCCTCTTTCATTTTCTTCTCAATCGGTCCTTCATCTTTCACATAAACCCTAACCTTAGGATCCTCATCAGCATTCTCATTGGAAATATACGAAATCTCGACAAGCCCACCGACCTTTGGAATCTGGGCACCGCGCTGGCCTCTTCGCGAACTAAGTCGCCGTCAGCCTCCTTGCCAAAATTGGCTTCGTCGCTCACTATAGCGACTCTTCCAGCTTCAACACCGTCTTCGTCCCTTGCTCCGAGGGGTGTGGCTCCCTCTCCGTCTATTGGAACTTCACCACTTGCTATGGTAAGTAGATGAGTAGTTTCCTTAAGTGTTGGATTCGAGATTTGAACAATGGCGGCCCACCCCTCTTACTGACTCAAGAGAGACTTAGTTTATGATTGAATCATAAACAAATTATTTATTAGAGAATCAGTGGTGCTTAAGGTGAAAGATGTAATTAAAGAGGTACAACAACTTTTGATCCAGCTGTAATTACGAAAAAATTGTGAATGATTGACTTGTTTGTAATGATTATATCAATTGACATAACTTGTTCTACCCTGTATAAAAGTGCGACTCTAAAAATATAGTTAACGAATGAAAATTGATTAATTAAGACTTTAATTAATTAATTTCGTGTCATTGGATCTTATAATCTATATGTCCTTAAGGTCTCCTTCTTAACTCATATAACATTAAAATGTTCAATTTAGTTAAAAGAAAAAATTGAAGGGTTCAAATTAAAATTTAATATATTAGATATATTAATATAAATAAGAAAATAGATCTAGTTTGAAGGGTTGAAATAAATATTTAATATATTAAATAAATACAAATAGAGAAAAAAATATTTAATCGGAAGTGTTCACATTAATTTTAATATATTAACTATATTAAACATAAAAGCGAAAAATATATTTATTGTAGCACACTTCCATCTTGGCTGAGAATCCTCCAGTTATCTCCCGACTATAACTCCGGTTCATTTTTTAGCATAAACGATGCACATATCAGCTTTTGATCATCTGGACAGTTCATTAATAGGAAGATTGTCTCAATCGACGATTGCCACAACTGTACCTTTGTTGGGTCCTCTAAGGTACCATTAAAGGTATGAGAATTTACCACTTGAAATTCCATATACCTCGCATCTCGCATGGATTAGGTACTGTTGGTCTGTTGGGTGGTCACCATCGTTTGCATCACAGCCTAGAATGATTCGCACATCAGGATCATCATGGGGTCCAATCCAGTAGCCGGTGCCACTGGGGGTGGCACTGTTGCATCGGTTCGAGTTATTGATCCTTCACGAGGTGGACTCTTTCTACCTCTACCCCATCCTCTAACAGGGGTCATCTTTTTCCCCTACGCCCTCTTCCATGTCCTCAGGGTGACATGATCTAGAATAAGTAGGAATTCAAAAGTAAAAGTATAAAAATATATATTAAAGTATTTGCATAAACATTTAAATATGACTGCATAGCGTAGTAGATTAGCGTGTTTGACTTTGAATTAGATGGTCGTGGGTTTGACTCCCACTATTGTGTTGACATAAAACTTGCCTTCATGGTTTATTCACTAACACAAATACAATTTTCACTCCTTCATTAAGTAAAAACACATAACCAAAAGTACTTCTCATATCATATATATAAATTAAAACTTAAACCATTAGCATTATAGTTTACCATATATATCATATTTGATATTTTATTATAAGGCAAATATCTTCCTATCATAAGTATCTTTCCATTTATTACTATTTCCATATCCTTGTAATTTATTTGATTATAAATAAGATAACTTTCACACCATTTAGGTATGGTGGATTAAGCAAACATTCTCATGGTATCAGAGCCCTTTCGGTTTGGCAACCTCGAATCTCGATCCTTTCTTTTCAATGGCTTTTCAATCCTCTATTGTTCTTCTCCACCACCCCTGCGGGCTTTGACACCACAGAGGCAGTCGCCATGGCTGCCGCAAGCGGAGCCGGTTGATTACTCTTCGGCTCCGCCCTTTTGACCTCCAAATCACCCTTCACCATACTCTGTACATACAACCTCATCTTTTCCCCTCTTTCATTTTCTTCCCAATCTTCCCTTCATCCTTCATCCTTCACAAAAACCCTAACCTCATTATCCTCATCAGCGCTCTCTTCAGAAATATACGGAATCTCGATAAGCCTATCGACCTTCTTCAGAGATTTACCTTTGGAATCTAGGCGCCACACTGACCTCTTCGCCAACCAAGTTGCCGCCGCCCTTCTCGCCAAAATTGGCTCTTTCGCCCAATGTGGCGACTCTTCCGGCTGCCCTTATCGCCAAAATTGGCTCCTTCGCCCAATGTGGCAACTCTTCCGGCTTCAACATTGTCTTTGTCCCTTGCTCTAGGTTTCCCCTTCTACTTCTTGGGGTTAGACATATTCTCACTAGAGCCAAGGCAGCATCGTCGCTGAGCGACGATCCCTCTTCATTGGTTAGACATATTCTCGCCGAAGCCAAGGCAGCATCGCCGCTGAGCGGCGATCCCTCTGCAATTTTCGATGGCCAAGAAAGTTTTTCTCTACGCCTCCTCCGAACCAGGTTGTTGACATCTTCACAAAAAGTGTTTCTCAACCTCTCTTTGAATTTTTCAGATCCAAGCTTCACGTTCTTTCAAATCCGACGCTCAGCTTGCGGTGTGGTGTTAAGGATATTTAGTACTAAATTATAGTTTACCATATATATCATATTTGATATTTTATTATAAGGCAAATATCTCCTATCATAGGTATCTTTCCATTTATTGTTATTTCCATTTATTACTATTTCCATATACTTGTAATTTATTTGATTATAAATAAGATAACTTTCACACCATTTAGGTGTGGTGGATTAAGCAAACATTCTCAAGTTTGATGCATTCTTGAAAATAATAATGACAGCCTTCAAAGATGTAAATACTATTCAAGAGTTTGACACATGTTTGAAAATATATTTAAAGTGTTTTTTTTTTAAAGAATATTGATGAAACCTTTGGAGGTTCTAAGGATATTTTTTAAAATATTAAAAATTTTAATTATTAACTATTTTTTTTATCATCAAGATTTAGTTGTTGTGGTGTACTAGTTATCACTTTAGTCTTACACACTAAAGGTTTCCAATTCGATCTAGGGTAGCAACATTTTTTGGAACAATTTTTTAGTCTATAAATAGAAAATGGTCGAATTCTAAAAGTGTCTATCATTCTAAAAGTCATGCATTACAAAAAGTCATGGTATGGATTGATTGGATTTTTCTCGTATCGATTTTTTTAAACACCCCCATTGTGAAATATATTTTTTACGTCAATTTATGCCTAATAAAAATCATTTTAACTTGAGATGTACATTTATAAAACATTGGTTGGTAAGTTAGGAAATATACCCACCTTTCAACGCAGAGGAAATCAAAATTGCTCTTATTCAAATGCACTCGTCAAAGGCTTTCGAATCAAATAGACATGGTTTTATTCTTTTGTAAGAATAGATAGTTGGAATTTATGTCTAAAGTGTAACGATTCTCGATTTCTACTAACCTAAAGTCGCTACCATCATCATATCATACTCTCTTATGCACGAATAAATATTTAAATCTTCATCATAAAACACTGTCATGGACTTACATGTTTGAAAAAATCTTTAAAACAATATAAAGAAACTAAATAAAACAAATAAAACATTAAAATTAAAAACACCTTATACTAACCTAAAGACTAAGAAATGAAATACCACGTGCATGTGTCACGGTCTTTACTTCTGATGCCCTACACAAGACCTACATGTGCGAGCGTGAGTCTGCAGGCAGTTTGCAACCCCATGGATCCATCAGAGTCGGCTAGTTGTTTGTAGTCGGACGTCCGAAGGTTAGAAAACTCCCAAGTATCATGCAAGGTGTCACGATCATGCTTGTCCAAGACGTGTTGCCTATGGAAACATGGCGGATGTCCCGGTCATGCCTGTCTAGGACATGTTGTCCATGGTTGCATGCCCGTTCCAAACCCCTTTTACATGCTTACAACCTAGATAGGCCTTTACCATTTCACGTTGGGTCAATACGGGGGTGTATGACCATTCACCAAAACCATGTCTACACCCGCCAAGACTAAAATGCCCTAAAATGTACTGTAGGGGAATATGACTAATTGTCACTTCTTCCTACCCTGAGTTTTATGCTATTTAAGTCGTGGTATTTCTTAAGTTTCTTATAGTCATTTAACATTACTTTCTTAAATTCATCAAATTTTTTTGGTGGAGTCATGTGGCAGAGGAAGCGAAAGTCACATTGACAATAATGCATCTAGCCGATGATGCAAAGTTATGGTGGAGTCCAAGTACATGGACATTCAAGATGGCCGATGTATGTCCATTTACGGCGGACACTTGGGATAGCTTGAAACAGGAACTCCGCTCTCAGTTCTTCCCAGGGAATGTTGAGATAATCACTATAAGGAAATTAAGAGAGTTGAGTCATACGAGCGGTATCTGAGATTTCATTAAGCAATTTTTGAGGCTTATGTTCAATATTCGTGACATGCTCGACATAGACAATATCTTCAAATTTATCGAGGGGCTGAAGCCGTGGGTGAAAAAAAAACTCTACGAACAAAGAGTTCAAACCCTCTCCACAACCTATGCTATTGTCAAATGATTGTTTGATCTCGATAGCGATGAACCTCAAGGGATGGGGCAGAATAGAGCATCCACAAGTAGTGAAAATGAGAATTATCGACCAAACTCCCCCAGAGGTGGGGGAAGTGATAGATCCGAAGACAGGGAGGAGGAATACAAATCCTCCCAACAAAGAGTTAGGACTCCATGGCAGAGACCTCATAGCCTGACTTGTCAGAGTCAAAACTATGACCCATATTTTTGCTTCATATGTAAGAGGGCTCATCAAGTATTTGAATGCTCACAGAAAGCAGGATTATGCACTTCTAAGCAAAACTTGAAATTAATTCAGAAGATGAGTACGAGACGGAAAAAACAGAAATACCATTAGCTAGGACTGTTGGACACCCTGCGTGAGGGCGTTGAAGTATATGTCTTCTCTTCAAAAGACAGTGGAAGAGACAGAAGAGTCAATGGAACGCATTCTCATGTATGTTGAGATTTGGGTAAATCATAAAGTAGCCAGAAACACTATCGTCGACTCTAGAGCAACCTACAGCTTCATGACGAAGATCGAAGCAAAAAGCTTGAATATCCTTTGGCATCGAGACACAGGGAAGATGAAGGCCGTCAATTCGATAGCCTTGCCCGTCTTAGGAGTTGCGAAGAGAACTCCCATCAAGCTGGGGACTTGGACTAGACGAAACGACTCTGTGATAGTCAAGTTGGACGACTTCGACATTATGTTAGGGATGAATTTCCTACTAAAACTCAAAGTCATTCTCATGTCCCTAACAAAGAGGTTGGTAATAATGGGGTGTAACCCGACGATTATCCAAACCAACACCCGCTAGCTAGAAGGGATGAAAATGATGTAAGCACTGCAGTTGAGACAGAACCTAAGCCAGGATGAACCTACGCTCCCTACCATTACTATATTGGAGGAGGGAAGCTCGAACGAGCCAACCTCAACAAAGGCCTCACGGTCAACTTAGAAACACCGCAACACAAGACAAGAAATTCGAACAAAGTATTTATCTCCACCAAGGTAGACAAATAACAAGGTTGATATTATATCAGGGGCAAAATCACATGCCACGAACAAATGTCATATGACTCAACCCGAACTAGCTGAATTCTACAAGTAGCTAAATGACATACTAACTATTGGGTTCATTAGACCCACAAATACCATTGTTAGTGATCACCCAACGGCTAGGGAGAGACACCGAGCCAACACCTATGCCGAAGGAGGGAGATAGAGACAAACCTCAAAAACAATACATGGCTGCGTAGAAGTACCATCGAACAGAGGAAGAAAAGGATCGGTCGGAAGCGTCGACCACGGTAGTTCTAAGAAGGAGAGAGAGTTCTGATTAAGTTGAGGTCAAATCTACTCAGGATCAAAGCAACAAGAGACAAAGGCTGGTGCGAAAATACTATGGACAAGTCGAAGTTATCCACAAGGTGGGGAAGGCGTCATATAGGATCCAATTGCTCCCATGGATGGGGACTAGCCCTATTGTCCACATCAGTAACATGAAACATTACTCTCCCGACCTAGAAGATGTCAAGCATACAGAGGTGATAAAACCTCACACAAAGAAGAAGAATGCCCAAACAAAGGAAGCAGGAGAAACTTCAACTGAGAAGATGCCAAGAGTTAACTAACCGAGAAGCAGTTTTCAACAAATCGTTACAAATTGGAAGAGACTCCACAAGACTGAGATCAGTTGGAAGCGCATCAATGAGACCTAATCTTAGCCTCAACATACAAAATCGAGTTTTTAAGGGTCGGTTGACAAAGACATCAACGAATTGAGTGCGGGAGGACGTCATGGTCATGCTTGTGCAAGGCGTGTTGCCTATGACCACATGGCAGATGTCTCGGTCTTGCTTGTCCAAGACATGTTGTCCATGGTTGTATGGACGTTCCAAACTCCTTTTACATACGTTCATCCTAGATAGGTATTTACCACTTCACTTTGGGTCAATACGGGGTGTATGTCCGTTCATCAAAACCATGGCTACACCCGCTAAGGCTAAAATGCCCCAAAATGTACTATAGCGGGGTATGACTAGTTGTCACTTCTTTGTACCTTGAGTTATATGCTATATACGTTGTGGTATTTCTTAATTTGTTTGTAGTCATATAACGTTGCTTTCTTAAATTCTTTAAACAATTTTCAAATGTATTTCCTTGCACACGTTTTCTAAACCTTTTGTCGCAATTTGTACTCAAGGTCGAAATATACGCGGAAGTTGTCCACGACGTCTGAATTTATCACAGCTGACTTGTTCGATTTATTAAACTAAGTGCTGCACAATCGCTATCCCGCTATTGTAAGAGTGCGATTATGACACAAGGCATGATCGTCATCATCATCATAACCATAGTGTACGCGTCCGTACTCATCATCATAAATGGGGATGTAACCCGATGTCTATGAACACACAATATGCATGAGGTCCCTATGATTTTCATCTTTAAATCATTCTTATGATACAACCTTATACATCATTCACACATTACCCTAGGTAACATGCATGCATTTGCCTTCATACGTTCATCGTCATTAACATCAGTTAGGGTGGTATCTTAGAAAAATCGTCGTCATAATGCATCATGACATTTAATACATGCACATCATCTTAATATGAAATATCATCATGTTAAGTCATCTCATCATCATGCATCTTACATTATCATGTTATCATGCATTATGTCATTGTCATGTCATCATCTCATATCATCACATACATCATCATATCATCTATAACAACATCACACTATCATATAACATAATCACATCATCATATAACATCATCACATCATCATATAGTATCATCACATCATCATAAATGTTCTGGCATTTTACCAAATAACTCAATTAAGTATACAATTAAACTCATTTATGCAAATTGATCTTCTTTTCATATTAAACAACAATTGACTATTTCATGTATAGTAATAAGAATAAATGGAGCAATTAATGAGAAGATGGTGAGTATGAGTGCAAAATTAACTATAAAAAGACTTGATATAACTCTACTTTTGGAGAGTTATCAATGTCGTCCAAGGCGTGTCACGGTCATTCTTGTCCAAAGCGTGTTGCTTATGGCCACATGGCAGATGTCTCGGTGTTGCTTGTCCAGGACATGTTATCCATCGTTGCATGCCCATTCTAAACCCGTTTTACATACTATCATCCTAGATAGGCCTTTACCATTTTACATTGGGTCAATACGGGGGTGTATGACCATTCACCAAAATCATGTCTACACCCGCGAGAGCAAAAATGCCCCAAAATGTACTATAGGAGGATATGACTAGTTGTCACTTCTTCCTACCTTGAGTTATATGTTATTTATGTCGTGGTATTTCTTATGGGGATGTAACCCGTAAACATCATCATACATGGGGATGTAACCCGATGTATATGAACATACAATATGCATGAGGTCCCTATGATTTTCATCTTTAAATCATTCTTATGAAACAACCCTATACATCATTCACACATTACCCTAGGTAACATGCATGCATCAATTAGGGTTGTATCTTAGAAAACTCGTCTTAGAAAACTCGTTGTTATAATACATCATGACATAAGGCCAGACAGAATGTTGGTCTGAAGCCGTCAGAAAATGTATTCTCCGATTGGCTTCGGACCTTTCAAATGGGATAATAAAATGAAGGAAGGGGTCTCCCTTCTGTAGGGGAGGCCAACTCCCTACTTCTCAACTTAAGCTGGGTGGGACAATTTCAATTTTTTTATTCTAATTTTTTTCTGTTATTACATCAAGTTAGTTAGATAAACTCAATCATGAACCAACTTTATTCATAAAATTTTTTATTTATTTGAATCAAATCAAACCTAGATAAGTTCACAATCCAACCCAAACGGTAAAGTTGGGTTGATCGTATTTTTTTTATCATCGAGTTTTTTGAACACCCCTATAGTGTATTATATTTTTTATTGGTCAATTTATGCCTAATAAAAATTATTTTAATTTGAGATGTATATTTATATAACCTTAGTTGGTAAGTTAGAAAATAGACCAACCTTTCAGAGCTAAGGAAATAGAGACATGTGAGTGGGGGTATCCTATACAATGAGTTTGTATAAAACTGAATCACGAAATATTTAATCTCTCTTTATAAATTCATTAATTGAGAAGATTAATATTTCATAGTTGATCATATGCGACTTGGTTTTAATTCTAAGTGAGTTACGAACTTTTGCCTATGAGGGTTATCCTTTGATTTTTATGGGTAAAAATGACTTTCGTAACCCAATCATTATGCCTGCTGCCATTTTGGGTACTTCATTTTGGGTACATGACCAAACAGGGAGATGAGAACATAATTTTGCGAGATGAGTTTCACCCATTCCCATATATGGTAAGTAGAAGAGTAGTTTCATGAAGTGTTGATTTCGAGATTTGAACAATAGGGCCCCACCCCTCTTACTGACTCAAGAGAGACTTAGTTTATGATTGAATCATAAACAAATTGCTCATTAGAGAATCAGTGGTACTTAAGGTGAAAGATGTAATTAGAGGGGTATAACGAACTTTTGACCCAGCTGTAATTACGAAAAAACTTGTGAATGATTGACTTGCTTGTAATGATTATATCAATTGACACAACTTGTTCTACCGTGCATAAAAGTGCAACTGCAAATATATAGTTAACGAATGAAAATTGATTAATTAAGACTTTAATTAATTAATTTCGTGTCATTGGATCTTATAATCTATATGTCCTTAAGGTCAACTTCCTAACTCATATAACATTTCAATTTAGTTATAAAAAAAATTGAAGGGTTCAAATTAAAATTTAATATATTAGATATATTAATATATGGAAGAAAATAGATCTAATTTGAAGGGTTGAAATAAATATTTAATATATTAAATAAATACCAATAGAGAAAAATATATTTAATTTAAAGTGTTTATTTAATATATTAGATATATTAAATATAAATAGACAAAAAAAAATTAATGTTCACATTAATATTTAATACATTAACTATATTAAACATAAAAGCAAAAAATATATTTATTGTATCACACTTCCATCTTGGCTTAGAATCTCCCGGTTATACCCGACTATAACTCTGCATCATTTTTTAGCATAAACGATGCACAAGTCACCTTTTGGTCATCCGGACAGTTCATTAATAGGAAAATTGTCTCAATCGACGATTTCCACAATTGTACCTTTGTTGGATCTCCTGAGGCACCATTAAAGGTACGAGAATCTACCGCTTGAAATCTCGCATACCTCGCTTCTCGCATGGACTGCATATTGTTGGTTTGTTGGGTGGTCACCATCATTTGAATCACAGCCTAGAATGATTCGCATATCAAGGTCGTCATGGGGAACATTTAAGTAGTGGTGCGTGGCTGGGGTGAACTCCTTCTACCTCTACCCTATCCTGTCGTCTTTTTTCCCTACGCCCTCTTCCACATCCTCTAGGTGACATGATTTATAATCAACACATAATTACTCATGATATACCATGATTCGGTCAACAATAGAACACTCAACAATAGCATTAAATTTTTTTTTAATTATCTTATGTATTTCATACCTGACATCGATAGAGCATCAACGGTGGGACCATGGAACACACTAAACCTACCTCGTAAGCTAGTCTACAGAATCTGTAACCTAGGGTTCTGATACCAACTGTAACGACCCTATTTTTCTACTGAAATAGAGTCGCTACGATATGCATGATGTGACCTTTTTTGTGTGGAAACATTCATTTAAATAATTCATAACACGATGGCATGGACTTAAACATTCGCAATAAAACCTTAAAATAAAATAACGAAAAATATACAACGTGAAATTTATAGAAAACAAAAAAAAGATTAAAACAATGTCCTAATCTAACACAAGGACTATAAAATAAATAAAATGCAACTTATCCTAACACAAGTTTCATGGTCTTTAATGTTACATGTCGGTCGTGTGTAGGAACCTTTGTACTCAGTAAGTGGCCCCACTATTGGCGTTATGAAATGGGTCACATGAAATGTAGTCATCATCTGTACAAGAGTTCATTTCATTCTCTTAGGCGGCCTTGTTTGGACAAATTAGATGTGTAATACTTATCTACACATGGCCCACACCTACGAACGTGGGCCCACTAGGCGGGCTCGCACGCTCCCTAGGCCTACTGGTCTGGCTAGCACTCGCTGAGAGCTGTTGCTGGACACCCGTAGGAAATAGCAGTTGTCGTAGCATTATGGCGAACAAGATGATCACAATCAGTCTCATGAAGTATGTGTCCATACTCATCATAATGAGGTAGTATCTCGATATATGTGAATACAAAATTATGCATCAAGTCTCCATACTTTCCATCACGGTATGATAAGTAGGTATTCAAACATAAAAGTATAAAAATATATATTTATATTAAAGTATTTGAATCAACTTTCAAAAATGATTGCATAACGCAGTGGATTAGCGCGTTTGACTTCGGATCAGAAGGTCGTGGGATTGACTCCCACCGTAGTCAATAATAAAACTTTAGGGTCAACAAATAATTATATGAGAATGACTCATCCCACATCCTTTATATAAGCAAAAAGAAGAACTCCCAAATCCATAGTGTTTTTCAACTATTTTCCTACCGTGGCTATCCTGAAGGGAATCTTGGATGTGTAATTAATTTCCTAGTCGGTAGGTTCGCACACCACCTGGGCCTTTTCTAGTCGGTAGGTTCGCACACCACCTGAACCTCCTTTTCTTATCGAGCGTGTATTCTCTAGTAGCTCTCAGTGCCGGACACCAGTTAGGAGTGGCATCATTATGTCTGTTCTCCTACCTAGTTGTATACGCGTTCGTACCATCATGAAGGAATAGGGGTATCTCCCTTTTCTTATAGGGCGAGCATTCTCTAGAGCATTCTTTAGTGAATTCTCTAGTAGCTCTCGGTGCCGGACACCCAATAGGAGTAGCATCATTATGTGTGTTCTCCTACCTAGTAGTGTACGTGTCCGTACCATCGTGAAGGAATAGGGTTATCCCCGAATGCATGAGCACACAATAATATATAAGGTCCCAACATTTTTTCATTTTCATTATTGTTTAAAACAATCCCGCTAGCGTTTCGTACATATCATATCATTTATCATATCTTTCATGCATACGTCGGGATTGTATTTCATGCTAGTTCGTCATTTTTCATGTCAATCCTATCATATCATTCAGATTACATAAATATGTCATATCATAACGTTCCATGCTTCCAGAAATAACAATTTTCATCATATACATATCATACCATAACATATCGCATCACAATATATCATATCATAAACATGACAATTTATCACATATCCCGTATTTCATATCATTTTCATATCATTTCACAACATATATATATGTACATATCCGCCATTCACATGTATCATAATCATATCATTTCGTAGCCATATCGTTTCCTAAACTTGTCATAGTCTTATCGTCCTTATACATCTCATAGTCGTATCATTTCATGAACATACCTTAGTCATATTGTTTCCATATGCATATCCTAGCCATATCGTTTCCTAAACTTGTCATAGTCTTATCGTCTTTATGCATCTCATAGTCGTATCATTTCATGAACAAACCTTAGTCATATCGTTTCCAAATGCATATCCTAGATCATATCGTTTCATTAACGTATCCTAGTCTTACTGTTATAAGAACGCATCCTAACCATATCGTTTTATGAATGAATCCGAGTCATACTGTTATAGGAACGTATCCTAACCATATCGTTCTATCAATCTATCATAATCATATCATTTTCTATACATAACCTAACCATATCACTATGTCAATCATATCTTAGTCATATTGTTACATTATGTTTATCGCATCCTTATTGTATCCTATCTCACACATATCATTTAATACATCATGATGTAAGAGTTATCATATCATTCACATATCATAACACATACATAACATATCATAGTCATATCGGTTCATAAACAATTCACACATATCAAGTTTATGACACGTGCAGAACTACAGGGCACATGTTAGCATCAAATATAATCATGTCGATAGTAAGGCCACTTACCTTATTAGCTTAAGCTAAGCTGTTGTCAACTAATATCAAGTTTGATTCTATTCTTTGAAATCCAAATCAACGTATGTGAGCCCATGACATCAGTTTTAAATTCGAACTTCTGCAAAATTATTCCTCTCATTTACAATGTTTCATGTGTTAGATTTCATGTGAACATTAGAATCTTTGCATGAGTAAAGTCGTGGAGTATTTTATATTATATTATATATATACATATATATATAAATATTATATATATATATATATATATATAATATAATATATTTTATATATATATATATATTTTTTTTAATTATTATTATTATTATTATTATTTTTTTTTTGTCATGGGAGAGTTTTATAACTGGCCATTTCTTTTATTTTATCATTTAGTTACTCACAAATCTCCATTTTATTTATTTATTTATTTATTTATTTAGACTATTACAAACTAGTTTAAGAACCTCTTCCAAGATCTAGTTCATTAAATTATACAAGTTGTGAGCATTAGTGAGTTAAAAGACCTCGTCACTCATAACTACCACATTGAAACAAGGAAATCTTTTAATTATTATCTTTCTTGAGTCCTATACTTGAGAGAACTTTTGTTTCTTGAAGTGTACCTCTTGTCATTTATTACCTTGATCAGTTCCTTATATTTGTTACCAAGTGTATGAGAGCCAAGTCGGATCAGATAGAATGCTGTGCAAGAGCCGTCAGAAAATGTATTCTCCGACTGTCTTCAAACGTTTCAAGTGGAATGATAAAATGAAGTAAGGGTATCCCTTTTACAAGGGAGGCCAACTCCCCACTTCTCAACTTAAAATGTGGGACAATTTCAAATTTTTTTCTTCTAATTTTTTTTTGGCTATTACATCAAGTTAGTTAGATAAACTCAATCATGAACCAACTTTATTCATAAAATTTTCATTTATTTGAATCAAATCCAATCCAGATAAGTTCACAATCCAACCCAAATGGTAGAGTTGGGTTGATCATATTTTTCTGATCATCGAGTTTTTTGAACACCCCTATTGTGTATTATATTTTTTATTGGTCAATTTATGCCTAAAAAAAATCATTTTAACTTGAGATGTATATTTATATAACCATGGTTGGTAAGTTAGGAAATAGATCAACCTTTCAAAGTTAAGAAAATAGAGACATGTGAGTAGGGGTATCCCATGCAATGAGTTTGTATAAAGCTTAATCACAAAATATTTAATCTCTTTATAAATTCATTAATTGAGAAGATTAATATTTCACAGATAATCATATGCGACTTGATTTTAATTCCTAGTGAGTTACGAACTCTTGCCTATGAGGGTTATCCTTTGATTTGTATGGGTGAGAATGACCTTCATAACCCAATCATTATGCTTGCCATTTTGGGACTTGACCAAATAGGGAGATGGGAACATAATCTCATGAGATGACTTTCACTCATTCTCATATATGGTAAGTAGATGAGTAGTTTCCTTAAGTGTTGATTTCGATATTTGAACAATGGGGCTCCACGCCTCTTACTGACTCGGGAGGGACTTAGTTTATCATTGAATCATAAACTAATTGTTTATAAGAGAATCAGTGGTACTTAAGGTGATAGATGTAATTAAAGTGGTATAACGAACTTAGCTATAATTACGAAAAAAATGTGAGTGATTGACTTGCTTGTAATGATTATATCAATTGACACAGCTTGTTCTACGGTGCATAAAAGTGCAACTCTAACTATACCGTTAACGAATGAAAATTGATTAATTAATACTTTAATTAATTAATTTTGTGTCATTGGATCTTATAATCTATATGGCCATAAGGTATCTTTCCTAGCTCAAAGAAAAATTTGAAGTGTTCAAATTAAAATTTAATCTATTAGATATATTAAATATAGGGAAGAAATTATAACTAATTTGAAGTGTTGGAATAAATATTTAATATATTAAATAAATATAAATAGAGAAATTTATATTTAATTTAATATATTTAATTTAAGGTGTTTATTTAATATATTAGATATATTAAATATAAATAGACAAAAAAATGTTTAATCGGAAGTATTCCCATTAATATTTAATATATTAACTATATTAAACATAAAAGTGAAAAATATATTTATTGTATCATAATTCCATCTTGGTTGAGAATCTCCGTTATCCACATCATTTTTTAGCATAAGCTATGCACATGTCACATTTTGATCATTCGGACAGCTTATTAATAAGAAAATTGTCTCAATCGACGATTGCCACAATTGTACCTTTGTTGGGTCTCTTGAGGCACCATTAAAGGTACGAGAATCTACCGCTTGAAATCTCGCATACCTCGCTTCTCGCATGGACTGCGTATTGGTGGTCTGTTGGGTGGTCACCATCGTTTGCATCACAGCCTAGAATGATTCGCACATCAGGGTTGTCATGGGGTCTATTCCAGTAGCCGGTGCCTCTAGGGGTGCCGCTGCTGCGTCAGTTTGAGTTATTGATCCTTCACAAGGTGGACTCCCTCTACCTCTACCCCATCCTCTAAGAAGGGTCGTCTTTTTCCCCTACACCCTCTTCCACGTCCTCTAGGTGACATGATCTATAATAAACACATAATTACTCTTGATAGACACATGACTCAATCAACAATAGAACACTCAACAATAACATTCAATTTTTTTATTATTATCTTATGTATGCAATACCCGACAGCGATGGAGCATCAATGGTGGGACCATGGTACGCACTAAACCTACCTCATAGGCTAGTTTACAAAATATGTAATCTATGGTTCTGATACAAATTGTAATGACCCTATTTTTCTACTGAAATAGAGTCGCTACGATATGCATGACGTGACCTTTGTTTTGGAAACCTTCATTTGAATAATTCATAACACGATGCCATGAACTTAAACATTCACAATAAAACCTTAAAAAAATAATGTAAAATAAACAACTTGAAATTTATATATATATAAAAAAAAAGATTAAAACGATGTCCTAATCTAACTTAAGGATTACAAAATAAATAAAATGCAACTTATCCTAACACAAGTTCCATGGTCTTCAACATGACACTATCATCATCTGTACACGGGTTCCTTACCTTTACCTGAAATGTAAGAGAAACACATAGCTTGAGTATTTTAATAAATACTCAGTAAGTGGACCCACTATTGACGTTATGAAATGTCGTCATCATCTGTACAAGAGTTCATTTCATTCTCTTACGCGGCTTTCTAGTCCGAAATAAATTAGATGTGTAATACTTCTCTACACATGGCTCACACCTATGAACGTGGGCCCGTTAGGAGGGCTCGCACGCCACATAGGCCAACTTGTCTGGCTAGCACTCGCTGAGAGCTGTTGTTGGACACCCGTAGGAAATAGTGGTTATCGTAGCATTATGGCGAACATGATGGTCACAATCAGTCTCATGAAGTACGCGTCCGTACTCATCATAATAAAGTAGTATCTCGATACATGTGAACACACAGTTATGCATCAGGTCCCCATACTTTCCATCACGATATGATAAGTAGGAATTCGAACGTAAAAGTATAAAAATATATATTTATATTAAAGTATATGCATAAACTTTTAAAAAATGACTGCATAGCGCAATAGATTCATTATTTTTGCTATTAACAAACACCCGTTTTAGTTGTATAGTTGTCACTGTTAAGCTCTCAGCGAGTGCTAGCTAGACCAGTAGGCCTAGGAGGCATGCGAGCCCGGCTAGTGGGCCCACGTTCGTAGGTGTGGGCCATGTGTAGAGAAGTATTACACATCTTATTTAGTCCGGACTAGAAAGCGGCCTAAGAGAATGAAATGAACTCTTGTACAGATGATGACGGTATTTCATGTGAATGCATTTCATAACGTCAATAGTGGGTCAACTTACTGAGTATTACTTAGAATACTCGACTTTTTAGCAGTCAATATTGCTAAAAATAATAATGAAAGCCCTCAAAGATATAAATACTATTCAATAGCAAATTTTTTCTATGTCATTAAATGATAAATTCCTATAAGTTTAATGTTGGTTAACCTAAATTTTCAAAAAAATTCAAAAGATCTTTGGGTATTTATTTCTAATTTTTTTAATAAAACAAAAACTTAAGAGTGTTAGAAGTTTTTTTTTTAAAAAAAATTAAGAGTATTAACTAAAGTTTTGAAATTTCAAATTTATTTTTAAAACAAAGTATTAACGGTTTCATCTAACTACTAAAAAAAAGTATTTTTTATTTATATTTTTTTATTTGAAAAGGTAAAGATATATTTAAAGACTTTTTTGTGTGTAAAGAATATTGATGATACCTTTGGAGGCTCTACAGATATTTTTTAAAACATTAAAATTTATAATTATTAACTATTTTTCTAATCATCAATCTTTAGTTGTTGTGGTGTAGTGGTTATCACTTTAGTTTTACACACTAAAGGTCTCCAATTCTATCTTGGGCATCAACATTTTTTGGGTATTAAAATTTTCAACTAAAACAATTCGAGTTGGGTTGGTTCATGTCATAAAACCATCATAGAGGTGACCTTTATTCCCGACAAAATTGGATGTGTACTACTTCCCTATACACAACCTACATGTGCGAGCGTGATTCCGCAGGAAGTTCACACCCCCTGGATCCATTAGAGTCGATTAGTTGTTCGTAGTCAGACGTCTGAAGGTTAGCAAACTCCCGAGTATCATTTAAGGTGTCGCGGTCATTGTTGTCCAAGAAGTGTTGCCTATGGCCACATGGCGGATGTCCTGGTCTTGCTTGTCCAGGACATGTTATCCAGGACATGTTATCCAACCTAGATAGGCCTTTACCATTTCACGTTTGGTCAATACGTGAGTGTATGATCGTTCACCAAAATCATGTCTACACCCGCCAGGGCTAAAATGCCCAAAAATGTACTCTAAAAGGAATATGATTAGTTTTCACTTATTCCTACCCTGAGTTATATGCTATTTAAGCCGTGGTATTTCTTAATTTGCTTATAGTCATATAACATTGCTTTCTTAAATTCTTCAAACTCTTTTGGTGGAGTCCTGTTGCAGAGGAAGTGAAGGTCACGTTGGCAACAATGCATTTAGCCGACGATGCAAAGTTATGGTGGAGTCCAAGTACATGGACATTCAAGATGATCGATGTACTGTGGACACTTGGAATAGCTTGAAACAAGAACTAGCTCTCAGTTCTTCCCAGGGAATGTCGAGATAATCGCACGAAAGAAATTAATAGAGTTGAGTCATACGGGCGGTCTCCGAGATTAGGTTAAGCAATTTATGGGCTTATGTTAGATATTCGTGATATGTTCGAGACAGACAAGATCTTCAACTTTATCGAGGGGCTAAAGTCGTGGGTGAAAAATAAGCTCTACAAACAAAGAGTTCAAACCCTCTCCACAGCCTATGTTATTGTCAAATGATTGTCTGATCTTGATAGCGATGAACCCTAAGAGATAGGGCAAAATAGAGCATCCACAAGTGGTGAAAATGAGAATCATCGATCAGACTCCCACAGAGGAGGGGAAGTAATAGATTCGAAGACATGGAGGAAGAATACAAATCCTCCCAACAAAGAGTTAGGACTCAATGGCGGAGACCTCACAGCCAGACTTGTCAAAGACAAAACCATGACCCCTCTTTTTGCTTCATATGTAAGGGGTGCTTATCAAGTATCTAAATGCCCACAGAAAGCAGCATTATGCGCCTTCTAAGAAAAACTCGAAATTAATTCAGAAAATTAGTACGAGACAGTAGAAACATAAATACTGTTAGCAAGGATTATTAGACACCCCGCATGAAGGTGTTAAAGTACTTGTCTGCTCTTCAGAAGACAGTGGGAGAGAAAGAAGAACCAATGGAATGCGGTCTCATGTTTGTTGAGATTTGAGTAAATCATAAAGTAGCAAGAAACACTATCGTCGACTCTGGAGCAACCCACAACTTCATAACGAAGATCGAAGCAAAACACTTGAATATCCTTTGGCATTGAGACATAGGGAAGATGAAGGGCATCAATTCAGCAACCTTACTCATCTTAGGAGTTACGAAGAGAACTCCCATCAAGTTGGGGACTTGGACTAGACGAAACAACTTTGTGATAGTCAAGATGGACGACTTCGACTTTATTTTAAGGATAGATTTCCTACTATAACACAAACTCATTCCCATTCTCCTAGCAAAGAGTTTAGTAATAATGGGGTCAAACCCGGAGATTATCCAGACAAACACCCGCCAGCTAGAAGGGGTGAAAATGATGTCAGCACTGCTGTTGAGACAGGACTTAACCAGGATGAATCTACGCTCGTTGCCATTACCGTATTGGAAGAAGGAAGCTCGAACGAGCCAATCCCAACAAAGACCTCACCGTCAACTCAGAAACACCGCAACACGAGACAAGAAAGTCAGACAAAGTATTTATCTCCACCTAGGCAGATAAGTAGCAAGGTTGATGCCATATCGGGGGTAAAATCACGTGCCACGAATGAATGTCATATGACTCAACCCGAGCTAGCTGAATTCTACAAGCAGCTAAATAACTTACTAACAATTAGGTTCATTCGTTAGACCCACAAATACCACTATTAGGGATCACCCAAGGGCTAGGGAGAGACATTGAGCGAACATTTATGCCGAAGGAGGGAAATAGAGACAAACCTCTGAAACAACACATGGTCGCGTAGAAGTACCATCAGACAGAGGGAGAGAAGGATCGGTCGGAAGTGTCGACCACGGTAGTTCAAAGAAGGAGAGAGTGTTCTGATTAAGTTGATTTCATATCAACTCCGAGATCAAAGCAACAAAAGTCAAAGGCTGGTGCGAAAATACGATGGACAAGTAGAAGTTATCCACAAGGTAGGGAAGGCATCATATAGGATCCAATTGCTCCCAGAGATGTAGAACAGTGCTATTGTCCACATCAGAAACATGAAACGTTACTCTCCCGACTTAGAAGATGTCAAGCATATAGAGGCGATACGACCGCACACAAAGAAGAAGAATCCCCAAGCAAAGGAAGTAGGAGAAACTTCAACTGAGGAGACACCAAGAGTTAACAAACCAAGAAGCAATTTTCAACAAATCGTTACAAATTTGAAGAGACTCCACAACACTGAGATCAATTGGAAGTGCGTCGAAGAGACCTAATGTAGCCTCAACATAAAACACCAAGTTGTCAAGAGTCAGTTGACAAAGACGTCAACCAATTGAGTCGGGGAGGATGTCATGGTCATGCTTGTCCAAAGCGTGTTGCCTATGTCCACATGACAGATGTCTCGGTCTTACTTGTCTAGGACATGTTTTCCATGGTTGCATGGTCGTTCCAAACCCCTTTTACATGCTTTCATCAAAGATAGGCCTTTACCATTTTACATTGGGTCAAGACGGGGGGTGTATGACCGTTCACCAAAATCATGTCTACACCCGCCAGGGCTAAAATTCCCCAAAATGCACTCTAGGAGGATATCACAAGTTGTCACTTCTTTCTACCTTGAGTTATATGCTATTTACGTTGTGGTATTTCTTAATTTGCTTATAGTCTTATAACGTTGCTTTCTTAAATTCTTCAAACCATTTTCAAATGTATTTCCTTGCACACGTTTTCTAAACCTTTTGTCGTAATTTGTACTGAGGTCGAAATATACGCCGACGTTGCCCACGACATCTGAATTTATCACAGCTGACTTGTTTGCTTTATTAAAACATATGCTGCACAAACGCTAAGTCATCTCATCATCATACATCTTACATCATCATGTTATCCTGCATCATGTCATTGTCATGTCTTGTCATCATCTCATATCATCACATACATCATCATATCATCTATAACAACATCACACTATCCTATGACATAATCACATCATCATATAACATCATCACATCATAATATAGCATCATCACATCATCATACAACACCATTATATCATCACATAACATAAAGCATAAATGACACGTGCAAAGACCACTAGGCACGTGTCGTCATACATAAGGCAAGTCTTCCGACTGAGCCAACAGTAAGACAACTTACTTGGTTGGTCTTAGCCAAAGTTCTGCCTAGCTCCAAATTTCCTTGTTTTCGTCCTACAAATTCGAATATTCACCTATTTTGAATATTCACTTAAATGCCTCAATCAAAATTGAATTCTATGTTTTCATTGTTTCTAAGTTGAGTTTTCATACCATCCAAAGGTTATAATATTATTTTCATACAACAATTAAAAAAAAGTTATTTCCTATTTTTTTTCCTTCTATTTCCTTTTTTTTTTCTTTTTTTTTTAATTTGTTCTAGTACTTTTGGCCAATTTTAATGGATTGTCACTTTTTCTTTCATAAAAATGGTTGCGGATCATTATGATTTGCTATAACGCATTAATTGTTCTTGATATTTAATTCTAACAAAAATCTAAATAATTGCAACGAAATTAATACATTTCAAAAAAATAAGAAGAAATGTAAAATATGACTGATGAACTCTTCAAATGACATCTCTCCCATAACTAAATATGCATAAACTTTTTTGTTTTTGCATTAATGGAAGGAATTACTAATACTGGTTAAGAGAGGTAGTAGGAAAGAAGTGGTGAGAGGTTAATGGAGAGGTGAAAATCGATTACCATTTTTTTTTTTTTTTATAATTATTATTTTTAATTTTTAATTTTTTTTATGGTTGTTATATCCTATACTTCTAAAAGAACTTTGATCATCGAAAGTGTTTTAATCTCGAAATAACTTTAGTCCTTGTCTATCTGGGGAGGTTTGTGGTCAAGAATGTGCATTAAGTGGTCTAGAATGAGGAAGGTTCGGCTGGAAGAGATTAAATACATAAGTTGTTGAGTTTTGTGGTAGATTTTAGTTCCTTTTAATAGACTACTAAGCCCACTCGGAAGGTCATGCATAGTGATTACTTCCATAATCATTTTTTAATTTCTATTAACAAGGCTCTAGAAGTATTATTCCTGACCCTTCTATTAACTTCAAGTATCCTTACAATGGAACTAGAGTATTAAAGAGGATTTGATTGCTCCCTCTAGAGGATTTGATTGTTTCTAATTTGGTAGTCAATGGAACGCGTTCTCATGTATGTTGAGAATTGGGTAAATCATAAAGCAGCTAGAAACACTATCGTCGACTCTAGAGCAACCTACAACTTCATGACGAAGATCGAAGCAAAAAGCTTGAATATCCTTTGGCATCGAGACGTAGGGAAGATGAAGGCCGTCAATTCGATAGCCTTGCCCGTCTTAGGAGTTGCGAAGAGAACTCCCATCAAGCTTGGGACTTGGACTAGACGAAACGACTCTGTGATAGTCAAGTTGGACGACTTCGACATTATGTTAGGGATGGATTTCCTACTAAAACACAAAGTCATTCTCATGTCCCTAACAAAGAGGTTGGTAATAATGGGGTGTAACCCGACGATTATCCAAACCAACACCCGCTAGCTAGAAGGGATGAAAATGATGTCAGGACTACAGTTGAGATAGAATCTAAGCCAGGATGAACCTACGCTCTACCATTACTATATTGGATGAGGGAAGCTCGAACGAGCCAACCTCAACAAAGGCCTCGCGGTCAACTTAGAAACACCACAACACGAGACAAGGAATTCAAACAAAGTATTTATCTCCACCTAGGTAGACAAATAGCAAGGTTGATGTTATATCGGGGGCAAAAGCACATGCCACGAACAAATGTCATATGACTCAACCCGAACTAGTTGAATTCTACAAGCAACTAAATGACTTACTAACCGTTGGGTTCATTAGACCCACAAATACCACTGTTAGTGATCACCCAAGGGCTAGGGAGAGACGCCGAGCCAACACCTATGCCGAAGGAGGGAGATAGAGACAAACCTCTAAAACAATACATGGTCGCGTAGAAGTACCATTGAACATAGGAAGAGAAGGATCGGTCGGAAGAGTCGACCACGGTAGTTCCAAGAGGGAGAGAGAGTTCTGATTAAGTTGAGGTCAAATATACTCGGGATCAAAGCAACAAGAGACAAAGGCTGATGCGAAAATACTATGGATAAGTCGAAGTTATCCACAAGGTGGGGAAGGCGTCATATAGGATCCAATTGCTCCCATGGATGCGAACTAGCCCTATTGTCCACATCAGTAACATGAAACGTTACTCTCCCGACTTAGAAGATGTCAAGCATATAGAGGTGATACAACCTCACACAAAGAAGAAGAAACCCCAAGCAAAGGAAGCCAGAGAAACTTCAACTGAAGAGATGCCAAGAGTTAACGAACCGAGAAACAGTTTTCAACAAATCTTTACAAATTGGAAGAGACAACACAAGACTGAGATCAGTTGGAAGCGCATCAAAGAGACCTAATGTTAGCCTCAACATACTAAACCGAGTTTTCAAGGGTCAGTTGACAGAGACGTCAACCAATTGAGTAGGGGAGGACGTCATGGTCATGCTTGTGCAAGGCGTGTTGCCTATGACAACATGGCAGATGTCTCGGTCTTGCTTGTACAGGGCATGTTGTCCATGGTTGTACAAACGTTCCAAACCCCTTTTACATGCTTTTATCCTAGATAGGGCTTTACCACTTCACTTTGGGTCAATACGGGGTGTATGTCCGTTCATCAAAATCATGTCTACACCCGCTAGGGCTAAAATGCCCCAAAATGTACTATAGCGGGGTATGACTAGTTGTCACTTCTTCATACCTTGAGTTATATGCTATTTACGTTGTGGTATTTCTTAATTTGTTTGTAGTCATATAACGTTGCTTTCTTAAATTCTTTAAACAATTTTCAAATGTATTTCCTTGCACACGTTTTCTAAATCTTTTGTCGCAATTTGTACTCGAGGTCGAAATATACGCGGACGTTGTCCACGACGTCTGAATTTATCACAGCTGACTTGTTCGCTTTATTAAAATAAGTGCTGCACAATCGCTATCCTGCTATTGCAAGAGTGCGATTGTGACACAAGGCATGATCGTCATCATCATCATCACCATAGTGTACGCGTCCGTACTCATCATCATAAATGAGGATGTAACCCGATGTATATGAACACACAATATGCATGAGATCCCTATGGTTTTCATCTTTAAATCAATCTTATGATACAACCTTATACATCATTCACACATTACCCTAGGTAACATGCATGCATTTACCTTCATACGTTCATCATCATTAACATCAATTAGGGTGGTATCTTAGAAAGTTCGTCGTCATAATGCATCATGACATTTAATACATGCACATCATCTTAATATGAAATATCATCATGTTAAGTCATCTCATCATCATGCATCTTACATCATCATGTTATCATGCATTATGTCATTGTCATGTCATCATCTCATATCATCACATACATCATCATATCATCTATAACAACATCACACTATCATATAACATAATCACATCATCATATAACATAATCACATCATCATATAACATCATCACATCATCATATAGTATCATCACATCATCATACTACACCATTATATCATCACATAACATAAAGCATAAATGACACGTGCAAATGCCACTAGGCACGTGTCGTCATACATAAGGCATGTCTTTCGACCGAGCCAACGGTAAGAAAACTTACGTGGTTTGTCTTAGCCAAAGTTCTGTCTAGCTCCAAATTTCTTTGTTTTCGTCCTACAAATTCGATCTCACTTATATCGAGACTTCACCTATTTTGAATATTCACTTAATTGCCTCAGTAAAAATTGAATTCCATGTTTTCATTGTTTTTAACTTGAGTTTTCATACCATCCAAATATTGCTTGTTATAATATTATTTTGATACAACAATTTTAAAAAAGTGTAAGCTTTCCTGATTTTTTTTCTTCTATTTTTTCTTTTTTTTTTTCTCTTTTTTGTAACGGGTTCTAGCATTTTTGGCCAATTTTGACGCTTACTTTTTCTTTCCTAAAAATGTAACACGTTAATTGTTCTTGATATTTAATTCTAACAAAAATCTAAATAATTGCAACGAAATGAATACATTTCAATAAAATAAGAGGAAGATGTAAAATATGACTAATGAACTCTTCAAATGACATCTCTCTTCCCGGCATGACTAAATGTGCATAAACCTTTTTGTTTTTGCATTAAAAGGAAGGAATTACTGGTACTAGTTAGGAGAGGTATTCTAGGAAACAAGTGGTGAGAGGTTGATGGAGAGGTGAAATTCCGTTACCATTTTTATTATTTTTTATTTTTTTATTTTTTTATAATTATTCTTTTTTATTTTTTATTTTTTTTATGGTTGTTATATCATATACTTCTAAAACAACTTTCGTCGTCGAAAGTGTTTTAATCTCGAAATAACTTTAGTCCTTGTCTATCTGGAGAGGTATATGGTCTAGAATGTGGATTAAGTCGGTCATGTATTTACGAAACATGGATATGTAACATATGTTATATACTTTAAAGATGGACTGTGATAGAGGGGATTTGTATGTCACTGGTACCATCATATCTAACATGTCGAAAGATCTACTGAAGCATGGACTTAGCTTGTGTTTCATCTGAACCTTAGTATGTCTGATCGCTTGTGGATGTATATAATAAAATGATGTAAAATTCATAAGAATAAGTGCAATACACACTATCACAAGTAGCAAGTAATAAGTAAATTATCGATTCCAAAAAGAAACCATCTTTTTTGGTTAATTTTATAGCTCGAAATTAAGTCCGTTTTTAGGTAACATTCAAATGAGTGTGGGTGATTTTAACTATTTAAATAAAACTAATGCAGAGTGTCACTACGGTTGAAAGACTGAAAATGATAAGAAAATCAACTATAATGAGGAAGGTTCGGCTTGGAGGGATTAAATAGATAAGTTGTTGAGTTTTGTTGTAGATTTTAGTTCCTTTTAATAGACTCCTAAGCCAACTCCGAAGGTCATGCATGATTACTTCCATAATCATTTTTTTAATTTCTATTAACGAGACTCTAGAAGTATTATTCTTAACCCTTCTATTACCTTCAAGTATCCTTCAAGTATCCTTGCAATGGAACTAGAGTATTAAAGAGGATTTGATTGCTTCCTCTCTTCTCCCGAATAAGAGAACAACTATGTATGTCAAGTAGCTAATTAAACACACATGTAAATCATTAACAACAACTCTTTAATAAACTAAAATTATACCATCAACATACTTAAACTATATAAAACTCTCTTGCTTCCCCTGTAAAGTTTAGCTCTCCATACAACCTGAATTAAACAGAGGAACCCACATCTCAATCATATTAAATTGATAGAATAAGAAAAGAGAGTAAGGAATAAGAGATTTATCCAGTTTCGTTGATGTTTTTCAATAGAAGTTCCCTTCATTTGAGCTCTCACGTATACCTCTTTGCCTTAATCTATCATTTGCTTCCTTCTACTATCAACCGCTACTAGATTACGATTTTTCTTCTTCTTCTCTGGTTTCACAACAATTCACAGCAATAAAGCCTTTACTGTCTAATCCGATTTTCGTCCCAAAATGTGGCTCTCTGCCTTTTTTAGGTATCATTTTCCTTTTATAATGTTTGTTTCTTCTCATTTAGGGCTGAGAAATGACAAAATCGTCCACCTAGGATGTTTCTGATTTGGTAGACAATGACCTATGTAGATTCCTGATGTGGATTAAAATTTCCATGTCATACCCGAAAAGTTTGCTTTCCAAATTACTTCAGCATCGGGGTCAGCAATTTATTTTCAGATTTGCAAGAAGTGTTGTTTCTAGATTTGCTACTACATCATGGTTCAACATAAATGCTCTGGAATTTTACCAAATAACTCAATTAAGTATACAATTAAACTCATTTATGCAAATTGATCTTCTTTTCATATTAAACCACAATTTACTATTTCATGTATACTAATAAGAATAAATGGAGCAATTAATGAGAAGATTGTGAGTATGAGTGCAAAATTAACTATAAAAAGACTTGATATAACTCTACTTTTGAAGAGTTATCAATGTCGTCCAAGGCGTGTCACGGTCATTCTTGTCCAAAGCGTTTTGCTTATGGCCACATGGCAGATGTCTCGGTGTTGCTTGTCCAGGACATGTTATCCATCGTTGCATGCCCATTCTAAACCCCTTTTACATACTATCATCCTAGATAGGCCTTTACCATTTTACGTTGGATCAATACGGGAGTGTATGACCATTCACCAAAATCATGTCTACACCCTCGAGGGCAAAAATGCCCCAAAATGTACTATAGGAGATATGACGAATTGTCACTTCTTCTTACCTTAAGTTATATGTTATTTAAGTCGTGGTATTTCTTATGGGGATGTAACCCGTAAAAATCATCATAAATGGGGATGTAACCCGTTGTATATGAACATACAATATGCATGAGGTCCCTATGATTTTCATCTTTAAATCATTCTTATGAAACAACCCTATATACCTTTCACACATTACCCTAGGTAACATGCATGCATCAATTAGGGTTGTATCTTAGAAAACTCGTCTTAGAAAACTCGTCATTATAATACATCATTATATAAGGCCAGACAGAATGTTAGTTTGAAGCCGTCAGAAAATGTATTCTCCGACTGGTTCGGACCTTTCAAATGGGATAATAAAATGAAGTAAGGGTCTCCCTTCTGTAGGGGAGGCCAACTCCCTACTAAACAACTTAGCTGTGTGGGACAATTTTAATTTTTTTTATTCTAATTTTTTTGGTTATTACATCAAGTTAGTTAGATAAACTCAATCATGAACCAACTTTTTCATAAAATTTTCATTTATTTGAATCAAATCAAACCTAGATAAGTTCACAATCCAACCCAAACTGTAAAGTTGGGTTGATCGGATTTTTCTAATCATCGAGTTTTTTGAACACCCCTATAGTGTATTATATTTTTTATTGGTCAATTTATGCCTAATAAAAATTATTTTAACTTGAGATGTATATTTATATAACCTTGGTTGGTAAGTTAGAAAATAGACCAACCTTTCAGTGCTAAGGAAACAAAGACATGTGAGTGGGGTATCCTATACAACGAGTTTGTATAAAACTGAATCACGAAATATTTAATCTCTCCTTATAAGTTCATTAATTGAGAATATTAATATTTCACAGATGATCATATGTGACTTGGTTTTAATTCTTAGTGAGTTACGAACTTTTGCCTATGAAAGTTATCCTTTAATTTGTATGGGTAAAAATGACTTTCGTAACCCAATCATTATGCCTGCCATTTTGGGTACTTCATTTTGGGTACATGACCAAACAGGGAGATGGGAACATAATTTCACGAGATGAGTTTCACCCATTCCCATATATGGTAAGTAGATGAGTAGTTTCCTGAAGTGTTGATTTCGAGATTTGAACAATAGGGCCCCACCCCTCTTACTGACTCAAGAGAGACTTAGTTTATGATTGAATCATAAACAAATTGCTAATTAAAGATGTAATTAGAGGGGTATAACGAACTTTTGACCCAGCTGTAATTACGAAAAAACTTGTGAATGATTGACTTGCTTGTAATGATTATATCAATTGACACAACTTGTTCTACCGTGCATAAAAGTGCAACTCTCAATATATAGTTAACGAATGAAAATTGATTAATTAAGACTTTAAATAATTAATTTCGTGTCATTGGATCTTATAATCTATATGTCCTTAAGGTATCCTTCCTAACTCATATAACATTAAAAGGTTCAATTTAGTTAAAAAAAATTATTGAATGGTTCAAATTAAAATTTAATATATTAGATATATTAATATAAGGAAGAAAATAGATCTAATTTGAAGTGTTGAAATAAATATTTAATATATTAAATAAATACCAATAGAGAAAAATATATTTAATTTAAAGTGTTTATTTAATATATTAGATATATTTAATATAAATAGACAAAAAAAATTAATGTTCACATTAATATTTAATACATTAACTATATTAAACATAAAAGCGAAAAATATATTTATTGTATCACACTTCCATCTTGGCTTAGAATCTCCGGGGTATACCCCGACTATAACTCTGCATCATTTTTTAGCATAAACGATGCATAAGTCACCTTTTGGTCATCCAGACAGTTCATCCAGGCTTAGAATCTACCGCTTGAAATCTCGCATACCTCGCTTCTCGCATGGACTGCATATTGTTGGTTTGTTGGGTGGTCACCATCTTTTGCATCACAGCCTAGAATGATTCGCATAACAAGGTCGTCATGGGGTCCATTTAAGTAGTCGGTACGTGGCTGGGGGTGGACTCCCTCTACCTCTACCCTATCCTGTCGTCTTTTTTCCCTACGCCCTCTTCCACATCCTCTAGGTGACATGATTTATAATCAACACATAATTACTCATGATATACAATGACTCGGTCAACAATAGAACACTCAACAATAGTATTCAATTTTTTTTTAATTATCTTATGTATTTCATACCTGACGGCGATAGAGCATCAACGGTGGGACCATGGAACGCACTAAACCTACCTCGTAAGCTAGTCTACAGAATCCGTAACCTAGGGTTCTGATACCAACTATAACGACCCTATTTTTCTACTGAAATAGAGTCGCTACGATATGCATGATGTGACCTTTTTTCTAATGTGTTTATAGTACTTTTGACAAATTTTAATGGATACTTACTTTTTCTTTTTTAAAAATGGGTGCAGATCATGATATTTCAACAGGTTATTTGTTTTTGGTATTTAATTTCTAACAAAAATCTAAATAATTGTAACCAAATTAATACCTTTCAATAAAATAAAATAAAATAAAGAAAATAAAGGAAGATTAAAATCATCTCTCCTTACCAACAAACTAAATGTGTGTAAACCTTCTTGTTTTCTGTTTGTTTTTTAAGGAAGGAATCACGGATAGGGGTTAGGAGAGGTATTTTAGGAGAGAAGTTGCGAGAGGTTAATGGAGAGGTAAAAAATCTCTTACCATTTTTCTTATTTTTTATTTTATTATTATTATTATTATTTTTTTTTTACAGTTGTTACATCATATACCTCTAAAACAAATTTCGTCCTCGAAAGTCCTTGTCTATCTAGAGAGGTTTGTGTTCTGGAATGTGAATTAAGTTGGTCAAGTATTTACGAAGCATAAATATGTGCATATGTTGTATACTTTAAAGATGGACTGTGGTAGGGAGATGTGTATGTCACCGGTGTTAAGGATATTTGGTACTCAATTATAGTTTACCATATATATCATATTTGATCTTTTATTAAAGGCAAATATCATATATCCATTTATTCTTCTTTCCATATCCTTCTAATTTATTTGATTATCTAAATGATTATAAATAGAGAACTTTCACACTATTTAGATGTGGTGGTTTTAGCAAATATTCTCATAGTATTAGAGTTCTTTCGGTTTAGCAACCCCGATCCTTTGTTTTCAATGACTTTTAAATCCTCTACTTATTTTAATCTCCACCACCACTACTGGTTTTGACGTTGTAGGGGCAGTCTCCATGGCTGCCGCAAACGGAGCAGATTGATTACTCTTTGGCTCCACCCTTTTGGCCTCCAAATCATCCTTTGTAGGTCTACCGTTCGTCATACTCTGTACATACAACATCACCTTCTCCAACACAATTGGTTTCCCCTTAACCAACATAGCCTCTTTCATTTTCTTCCCAATCGGCTCTTCATCCTTCACAGAAACCCTAACCCCAGAATCCTCATCAGCATTCTCATTGAAAATATACGGAATCTCGACAAGCCCACCGACCTTCTGCAAAGATTTACCTTTGGAATCCGAGCGCCGCGCTGGCCTCTTCATGAACAAAGTCGCTTTGTAACATAAGGCTCCTCATTAAATTAAATGTCATTTAGGGGACACCCTTGGTCATAAGCCAACGATATATAATTATAGGGGCATTTTAGTCATTTTACACCTACCCTTGATTTAGCCTCTTATCATAATCTAATGATTTAAAATTTCATACATAACCTCATCATGTCATATTGAGCCTTCTCCTAAAATTTCATGAGAAATATTATCCATTTAGTATGTTTGTGGCTTAAGGGCTTCATTGAAATAAACATTCATGTGGACACTAATGTTGAAACCTTAAATACTTAACTTAACCTTAATTTCAATTTTCTCACTTTCTTCAAGATAACTTGCTTTCTTCCGTCAAGATCAATAGTTTAATCAATTTCTTTCCGTACATGGTCCTCCTAGTAAAAAAAATTTTAAGCTTTGCTAAAGGTCCAATGATGCACTTTTTTGTCCATGCGTCCTCAAGTACTCATTTTAACAATTTTTCATTGCTCATATGAAAAGGCAACACAATCAAAGGGGCTTTATTTTTTTTTTTTTAATATTGCGACTCCTCCTATCAATCTTAAATCATTCTTAAATTTAACATATCTTGAAAATCTCAAACTGCGGTCCATGTTTATAAATATTAATAAAATATTGACCATGATCATAATATCTCATCCACACGGTGGTTCGATACTTTTAAACTACCTCATAACTTTCATACTTGAAATTATATTTTTAAAACTTTTCAATTAGTTTGAATCTACTTAATCGTCAATATATATTGATATATTCTTTTCCATCTCTATGGTAATAACATTGCGTATTTTAACTATGTTCAAGACGTCTGACTGAAACATCTGACCTTTGTTAGGAAAATCATTTTCATGTAAATACTAGTGTTTAGTAGCTTAATAAACTCTAGCAACCCATTCATGGTACAAACCTTCCTAAATCTAAACACTATCAATACATCAATTAACATTCATATTTCATGCAAGGTAAATCATATCATATTCTATATTATAATAAACATAGAACTAAGTCCGCAATAATGCAGTCAACTATAATACAGTCAATGGTGTCAAAATTTAATTAGGAGTTATATTTGATAATGACCAAGCAATAACAACATAGGCAATTAACGACATTTTCTTTTCTTATCTTATGCATGACATACCTGACGGTGACGAGGCATAAGCGATGGGACCATGGAACATGACAAGCCTATCTCCTAGGCTAGTCTATAGAATCTATAACCTAGAGCTCTGATACCAACTGTAACGGTCCTAGATTTCTACTAACCTAAAGTCGCTACCGTCAACATAACATACTCTCTTATGCGGAAATAAGCCTTTAAAACTTCATCATAAAACACTATCATGGACTTACATGTTTGAAAAAATCTTTAAAACAACATAACCAAATATTGAATAAAAAATAAACATTAAAAGTAAAAACATCTTATGCTAACCTAAGAAATGAAACACTATTATCCTATGCATGTGCCATGGTCTTTACTTGTGATGTCCTCATCAGCCGTACAGGGGTGTCTTGCCTTTACGTGAAATAGAAGTAGCACAGGACTTGAGTATTTTAATAAATACACAATAAGTGACCCCACTATTAGGGTCACGAAATGCAAACTCGTGTAACTCATGCTTAAGGACCTATCATTAAAACCATCATAGGAGTGGCCTCCAGTCCAGACAAAATTGGATGTTCGTGCAAGCATGAGTCTTTAGGCAGTTCGCATACCTCATGGACCCATCATAGTCAGGCTAGTTGTCCTTAGCAAGACGTCTAGAGTTCAGCAAACTCCGAGTGTCATGTGAGGCATGATCATGATCATGATCATCATATTCATAATGTACGCATTTGTACTCATCATGAATGAAAAAAATAATAACATCATGAATGAAAAAAACAATAATATCACGAATGAAAGAAGGTTTAAAAATGATAGATGGTAAGAAAAATTCACTTGAAATTTATGGAATATAGTGTAAGAATCTTCCCCACCAAAATTTTGGATCATATCCTCTCTCTTCCCTTTAATTTCTTGATTTTTGAATTCTTCCATCGAAAGAAGAGAGAAGAGAAAGAGAGGAGAGAAAAATATTATATATATATATATATATATATATATATATATATAATTTTTAAAATAAAAGTAAGATGTCACGTCAATTTTGTACTAGTAATTACAAAAAGCAAAAATTGATGGAGTGATCAAGAATGTTACAAAATGTAAACCTATCGTAACTGAGTTAGGACAAAAATGTAATTTAAACTAAATTAAGAGACAAAAAAAAATGTAAATTTCTTAAAAAAAATTGATAAATGGGAATTCAAACGTAGAAGTATAAAAATATATATTTATATTAAAGTATATGTATAAACTATGACATTTTTGTGATTTAAAACGAGTGTTGTCTTAGAGTAGGTCAAATGTTTGTTCACTAAATGACCCTCGTTTTCTAGTAACCTAAAGTCACTATCGTCATCATAAGGTATTTTCTTATGCAGAAATAAACATTTAAACTTCCTCATAAAACACTGTCATAGACTTATGGGTTCGAAAATATCTTTAAAACAACATAACAAAATACTAAATTAAATAAATAAACATTAAAAGAAAGAACACCCTATTATAATCTAAACTCTAAGAAATTAGATACAATTATCCTATGCATGTGTCATGGTCTTGACTTGCGATGTCGTTGTCAGCTGTAAATGGGTGTCTTGCCTTTACTTGAAGTAGAAGTAGCACGTGGCTTGAGTATTTTAAGAAATACTCAATAAGTTACCCCAATATTGGGATTAGATGTAAAACACATACAATCATGAATGAGACCTATCATTTCAATCTCCTTAGGCGACTACTATCCTAAGTGGGTAATTGGATGTGTATTTACTATTTTATGTATGGCCGTGTGAGTATGACCCACCAATCGGTTCGCACACCTCCTAGGCCCCTTTTTAGTCGGACTAGCATTCTATGGTGCTATAACCGGACACCGATAAGAGTAGTGATCGTCGCAGCATTATGATAAAAATAATGATCATTTTCTTACCTCATAACGTACGCATCTGTACCTTCGTAAAAGGGGAGATTCCCTAATGCATGTAATATACAATGATGCATAAGGTCCCAACATTTTCATTCATTAAATCACATAAAAAAAAATCCTTCCATTTTCCTTCATATCATATCATATCATTTTTCAACATAGCCTTTAAGACATGTATCGGGGTTGAATACCGTATCATTTATTTCATACATCATATTATGTCATATCATGCACATAACATGTCCTTCAACATATCACATTATATCATGCGCATATCATATCATAAAGCATGACACAACATGTATCATATTCCAAAGCATATCATATCATTAACATATCATATCATTGACATATCATATCATATCATAATGCGTGTCTCATCATGTATTATATCGTCGAACGTATTACACCATAACATAAATCATATGATTAGCACTTCACATGTAATGAGCCTAGATTTTTACTAACCTAAAGTCGCTACTGTCATCACAGTCTATGCTCTTATGTGGAATAAACATTTACAGCCTCATCGTAAAACATAATCTTCATCTTAAAACATAACTTCAACTTAAAACACTATATTGGTTTTACGAGTTGGAAAATGTATTTAAAACAAGATAAGGACAATAATAACTAAAGAAGTAAAACATTTAATGAAAAATACCCTATACTAGCCTTAAGTCTAAGAAAAGAAAATACTACTATCCTATGCATGTGGTATGGTCTCTGATTGCAATGTTGTCGTCAGCTGTACAGGGGTTTCTTGTCTTTACCTAAAAAAGAAATAGCACATGACTTGAGTATTTTAAGAAATACTAGTAAGTGACCCCACTATTGAATTAAAAAAATGCAAACACGTGAAACTCATGATCTAGGGAAATGTCGTTAAAACCATCATGGGGGGTGGCCTCCAGTTCAGACAACATTGGATGTGTAGTACTTCTCTACACACGACCCACACGTGCGAGCGTGGATCCTTAGGCGATTCGCACCCCCTAGTCCATTCATAGTTGAGCTAGCTGTCCATAGCAACATCTGGAGGCCAACAAACCCCTGAGTGTCATGCGAGGCATGATGATCATCATCATCGTAGTGTACGCGTCTGTACTCATCATCATAAAAGGAGAAGTAGTCCGATGTATATGTACACACAGAATGCATGAGATCTCTATAGTTTCTCATCTTTAAAACATCTTTATGACACAACCCTAAGTTCCGTTCACATATTACTCTAAGTAATATGTGTGCGTTGGTTTTCATACATTCATCATCATTAACATTAACTAGGGTCGTGTCCTAAGAAAGTCATCGTCATAGTGTATTATGACATTTAAACCATGCATTTCATCTTAATATGGAATAACGTTATATTAAGAAATTTCCTAATCTGACATCTTACATCATCATGTTGTCATGCATCATCGTCATCATACAACATCATCATGAAAGAAAATCATAGAACATCATATAATATCATATAATATCATCATATAACTCAATCACGTCATCATCCGTCATACATCATAAGTCATACATCATACATCATCATCGTATAATATAGTCATAGCATTATAAATATAAAACATAAATGACATGTGCAAGGGCCACGAGGCACGTATCGTCATACATCAAACAAAGCACCCAACTTATCCAATAGTAAGGCCACTTATTTGGTTGGCCTTAACTCGTATTTCCCTCCATTCGAGTATGCTTGTCTTCCATCCCTCGAAGTTTCTCCAAGTATCATCGTGAGTCGTTTCTTATTAGGATGTCCATCTTGTATCATTTATATTTCACATTTCTAATCTAATTTATTTGAATGTGTGATATAAGGTATTATATTGAACTTAGTTACCTTAATTAGGGTTAAATAAGCTTCTAAAAGGTAAAATATGTATGGATCGATGTAATTTTTTGCAACCTGAGCTGAATAACAAATTTTTGAGCCACCAAGCCGCAACTGATGTCGAGCTGCATGAGCTGAAGGAGTCAGCGTCTGCAGCACTAACATGAGTTGCTGGGTGAGGTGGACATGCATGCAGGTCGCGTTCGAGTCGAGGTGCGGACTTCGGGTCAACTATACGGGTTGTGGGCTGCAGGTGTTTGGCTTATGGATCGAGATTGCTGCAGGTGGGCCGAAGGCTGCTAGGTTGGATTTAGGTCGCTCATGATGATTGGGTCGTAAATTTGAGGTTGGGCTGAGTGGAGAAGTGTTGGGTTACAGGCTGGGATATGTTGTTGGGATCCTTGTGGGTTTCTACAAGTGGATTGGTGTAGATGTACTTGACCCAGATCTGGATCCGACGAATCCTTTCTTCTTCACCCAACTCCTCATGATTTTACCCTCGAGTTTTTCTCTCTTTTCAACATTGTTATTTTCCACCAGATTAGAGTCGTTTCGCACCTCTAGTTACCCCTCTTTACACATAACTGTTCATTCGTTAATAGGACAAGAGAATAACAACCATAATGTTATTTTTCATTAGGAATTGTGCCCTCTCTCTCACCGACGTTAATCTCACGTTAAGCACCATTGTGCCCTCTCTCTCACCGGCATTAATCTCACGTTAAGCACCATGAAAAAGTGTTATTTTGCTTGCCGTTTAGAGTATTGGGTCATCGATAGTCATCGTTGCTCGTGCGTTGTCCATTATAGCGTTGCGTTAGATCGATATCTCTTATCGGTTTGGGTTCCTCAAAAAATACCATACAGTCGTTCATCTCTCTCTGTGTCTCACACTCCACTCTCTTGAAGGTGTGTCTCTAAAGGGCGTGACTGAGTGGATCATATTTAAGGTTCGTGGGAGAGGCGAGTGCCTACCCGAGAATTCTGAAGCCTCGCCTAAATTCTCGGGGCTTCTACTGACTGCGCAAAAATTTCTTTTTCTTTTTTTTAATTTCTGACTGTAACATCACATCATAACACGTGTCATAACATTAACATACCATATCATAGTCATATCATATCACAAATATATCATTTTGTAAACATATTATAGTCATAACACTTAATAAACATATCATAGTCATATTATTTCATAATCATATTATTTCATAATCATATTATTTCATAATCATATCATTTCATAAAAAATTCACACATGTAACGACCACAATTTTAAAAAAAAAAACTTGCGAACCCGCGAGAATTTCGACAAGAGTTGGAATCCTCGTTCCAACATCGCAACCACGCCTCCCTGATGCCCACGCTGCTCCAAACATCCCTAATACCTTTAGTCACACACTCCATATCGCCTCCCCGATGCCCACGCTGCTCCAAACATCCCTAATACCTTTAGTCACACACTCCATATCCACTATAAGGGGGGAGGGAGGGAGGGAGGGAGGGAGAGAGAGAGAGAGAAAGAGAGAGAGAGTAGGTAACTCCGGCGAGACCAACAAGAGAAACTCAATGTCAAAATGGTCATCCCACGCGACGAAAGTGTACACCGATGGCTACACGTACACAGGAGGTAAGTTTCCACGACTTAATAACATCCCTCATTGCCAGAATCGAGATTGGGCTTTAGAATTGTTTGATTTCTCATAGATCTGAGCGTTATTGATATTTACCATCCATAATACAATGTGGGAGGTGGAGAGGAAGGGTCAATAGAGAAGAACCGAAGGAAACACGATGAACAACAAACATCAGAGAATCATTCCAAATGATAGAGAAGGTCATGGGAGATTTTCGTGATTATTTGGGTACGGAAGACGAAGCCCATGGACTTTGGGTTGGATCTGGATCCGTTAACCCAATACCCACTTCAGCCCAAACCACTCACCTACAACCCACGACCCAAACACACACCCAGCCAAAGCCTACAACACACATCAACTACCCGCGTGCCTGCAGCCTGAAAAAAAACCCACGCTCGAGGCCCAACCAACTACGCCTCAACATCTGTTTTAACCAGACCTGCAGCAGCCTAGCGGCCCAGCACCCGTGACCGCATATGTACAACGACTCGAGCTCGACCTAAAGCCACCTGTACACCCGTCGACCTCTAATTACGCCACGTGTCACGCATGTAGCAAAACACCTCCTTGGCTCAGTCGACTTAAACGACCCGACTCAACTTTGCAACTCAGAACATGCTCCTTCGACTTAGTAAATGGAAAATTAGCCAATTCCCACCGTTTCGACCATTCCCAAGCTGAATTTGACCTTGTTTATTAGAAATAATGTTGGTATATGCGTAAATTTCTCAATTTAAATTTGATTGAGTTTAGAATTCTTAAGTTACTAACAAAACAGGATGGCTATTCTAATAGAAAAGGAGAACCAATGATAGTTTGAGCAAATTGGAGAAATGGGAGCCATCATACTTGATTTAGGAAAAATGATCGCTAAGGTCAACCAAGTAAGTGACCCTACCGTCGTTTGGTTATAATTGTGTGCTATATGATGACACGTGTTCGTGGCTTCGCACGCGTCATATGCCCGTATATGCAAACTGATATGAGATGATATGTGTACGTTATGTTATGTGATTGTTATGTTGTATTGGGTTAATTTCTATGTTTATGATATGATATTTTAAGATATGATATGTTGAAGGCATGACTTGGGAATGTTATGTGACTGTTATGAGAATTATTATGTTTGGAAGCATGAAAACGTTATGATATGTCCTATGTGTCTAATATGAATGATATGATATGATTGATATATGAAATACAACCCCTGATACACTCGTGAAAGATATGATAAATGATATGAAAAAATGATATGATATGAAGAAAGATGCTAGTAGGGGTTGTATTATATGATAATGAAAATGGAAAGATGTTGGGACCTCAGTCATTATTGTGTGCTCATGCATCGGGGGATACCCCTTCTCCTTTCACGATAGTACGAACGCATACACTACGAGGCAGAAGAACGATCATTATGTTTACCATAATGCTGTCGTGACGGTCGTTATTCCCTATGGGTGTCCGACATCGACAGCTACCAGAGAATGCTTGTCCGACCAGAATGGGGCCCAGGAGGTGTGCAAACTGACTGGTGGGTCCATACTCACTCACATTTATGGATCGTGTGTAAGGAAATTATTTACACATTCAAGTTGCCCATTTAGGATAGCCGTTGTTGGAAAATAGACTGTTATGATAGATCTTATTCATAAAATTGTATGTGTTTGCATTTAACCTTGATAGGGCTTACTTACTAAGTATTTTTTAAAATACTCAAGCTATGTGCTACTCTCATTTTTCAGGTAAAGACAAGGCTCCCCTATATGGTTGACGGTGACATCGCAACTAGGAGACCGTGACACATGCTTAGATAGTTTTGCAGTTTGAATTTAGTAGAATATAGGCTAGCATAGGTTAGTTGCATTGTCATTTAGTAGCATATATGTTGGCATATGACATTTTACTTTTTCATATTTTTCTTCTTATTTCAATTTGTATTAATTTGTTTAAAGGCATTAGATGAGACATGCAAGATCATAGTCACATTTCATTATAAAGTTTTCAATGAAGTATTTTGGCATTAAATGTTCAGGATATGAATACAGTAGCGACTTTAGGTTAAGTAAAAAATCTAGGGTCGTTACAGTTGATATCAGAGCTCTAAGTTACAGATCTTGTAGACTAGCCTACGATATAGGCTTGATATGTTCCATGGTCCAATCATCGATTCTCTGTCACCGTCCGTACTCATCATCATCATCATCATCACTATAGTGTACGCATCCGTACTCATCATCATTAATGGGGAAGTAACCCGATGTATATGAACACACAATATGCATACGGTCCCTATGGTTTTCATCTTTAAATCTTTATTATGACACGACCCTATAGAACATAAACACATTACCATAGGTAACATGCATGCATTGACCTTCATACGCTTATCATCAATTAACATCAATCAGGGTTGTATCTTAGAAAACTCTTCGTCATAATGCATCGTGGCCTTTAATACATGCATATCATCTTAATATGGAACATCATCATATTATGTCATCTCATCATCATGTTATCATGCATCATGTCATCGTCATGTCATCATCTCATGTGATCATATACATCATCATATCATCATATAACAACATCACACTATTATATAACATAATCACATCATTATATAACATCGTCACATAATCATACAACATCATTATATCATCACATAGCATAAAACATAAATGACACGCGCAAAGGCCTCTAGGCCCGTGTTGTCATAAATAAGGCAAGTCCTCCGACTGGGCCGATAGTAAGACAACTTACTTGGTTGGTCTTAGCCAAAGTTCTATCTAGCTCCAAATTGCTTCTTTCGAATTCATTCTCACTTATGTAGAGACTTCACCTATTTTGAATATTCACTTAATTGCCGTAAAAATCGAATTCAATGTTTTTATTGTTTCTAAATTGAGTTCGGTAGTAAAACTTAAATTAAAAATATATATCAATATTATTTCATGCTCTTAGATCATACCATCCAAATATTGTTTGTTATAATATTATTTTCATACAACAATTTAAAAAGTTTAAGTTTTTATGATTTTCTTCTATTTTTGTCTTTTTTTTTCTCTTTTTTTTAATGTGTTCATATTCCTTTTGATAAATTTTAATGGATTCTCACTTTTTCTTTCCTAAAAATGGTTGCGGATCATGATGATTCCCTATAACACGTCAATTGTTCTTGGTATTTAATTTCTAACAAAAATTTAAATAATTGTAATGAAATTAATATATTTCAATAAAATAAAAGGAAGATTAAAATCCTCTTCAAAGTATATCTCTCCTTGGAGCGTAACTAAATCAGTGTAAACCTTCTTGTTTTATGTTTGTTTTTTACGGAAGGAATCACTAATAGAGGTTAATGGAGAGGTAAAAAATCTCTTACCATTTTATTATTATTACTATTATTTTATTATTATTATTATTTTTTTAAGTTGCTACATCATATAATTTTGGTCCTTGTCTATCCGTAGAGGTTTGTGGTCTGGAATGTGCATTAAGTCGGTCAATTATTTACGAAGCATGAATATGTGAAATATGTTGTATACTTGAAAGAGGAACTGTGGCAGGGGGATCTGTATGTCACTGGTGTTAAGGATATCTGTATGTCACTGGTGTTAAGGATATTTAGTATTCATCAACGTTCTCATTGAAAATATATGGAATCTCGACAAACCCACCGACCTTCTGCAAAGATTTACCTTTGGAATCCGAGCGCCGCGCTGGCCTCTTCGTGAACCAAGTCGTTGTCAGCCACCTCCCAAAAATTGGCTCCTTCGACCACTGTGGCGACTCTTCAAGCTTCAAACACCGTCTTCGTCCCTTTCTTCGGGGGGTGTGGCTCCCTCTACGTCTATTGGAACTTCACCACCTGCTATGACACCGACTACTTCTCCACCAGCTACACCTACTGCTCTTTTGGAGTCACCAATGCAAACGAGTCCACAAGGCGTAGACACCACTCCATCTCTGCCCCTCTCTTTCTTTCTTCGTCTAAAAAAACAAATTCGGTTGCCTTATCTACTACCGAAGCGGAATATATTGCCGTTACCCGTTGTTGTGCTCAAATTCTTTGGATGAAACACACTCTTTGTGATTTTGGATTAAAATTTGATAGTGTGCCTATATTTTGTGATAACACTAGTGCTATTAATTTAACCAAAAATCCGGTTCATCATTATAGAACTAAACCTATTGACATTAGACATCATTTTATTAGAGAACATGTACAAAATGGACATATTATTCTTGATTTTGTAAACTCTAATAATCAATTAGCATATATTTTTACCAAGCCGTTAAATGATGAAATTTATTGCAAAAATCGACTTGAGCTTGGTATTATTCGGTGTGATATATCTTGAATTTTATAATCTTGTTTAAAGGCATGTTCTTAGGAGGAGCATGTCATTCTTTTATTAATTTTTTTATTCTTTTTTATGATTATAAAGGGTGAGAAAATTAGGAAAAAATATTCTCTAAGTTTGTTATTTTATAATTAAGGAATCACTTCGTTGTTGTGATGTTTCATAATTCATTGAGGCATTAATATAGGGGAAAATATGGATTTGAGTGAATTTCAAATTTATGATGATATATTAGAATGTCTGTGCATCGATATTATTATTTAGACAGATACTAAATTCAAAATTGAGGATAAATATATATATATATATATATATTATTTTTTTCCTTTTTTGCCCTCGTATACAACTATATATTAAAATTTAGATTATTGTTATCATTAGAAATATCTTTAAAAGTATTTGTGTAATCAAATTTTACACATAAGTTTTGTCACGATAATTTCAATGATATTATTATAAATAATATCACATTTACATTTCTATTTTACACGTTCGTCATATTATATATATATATATATATATATCGACTCTCTTATAGGTGTGAACGGGTTCAAAATGAAACAATTATGAGATTTTTAAATGAGTTAAAGATTAAACTGTTCATTCAACCAACTCTAAAGTGCATCTATACTTCTATAATTTAAAATTTTGAAATAGACATTTTAAAAAGATATTACTAAAATGAAATGTTGTAATATGAAATTATAATAATAGTTTTAAATTTAATTATGTTTTAATAAAAAAAATATTAAAAAAACTCGCAGAAAATAGGATTTTTGAAGCAAAAAATCCAATTTAAAATAAATTAAAAAAATGAAAATTTCCAAATATTTGTTTTGAAAAAATCCCGCGAAACAAAAGCGACTAAAATATCCCGGTCTTTTTCAATGTGAATTTACCAAATTACCCCTCTCATGGCCCACCGATCGTCTTCACACAGGGTCCACGTCATCAAAGTGTGGGACCCACTAAACATGAAATTCAAATGCACGTCACATTTACCCCAAATTCAATTGCAACTGACTTAATTTTATTCCCATTTCATAATCGAGAAGGGAGAGATTGTTGGCTTGGCCCTTAATCTCAAATTAATTAATTTTAATTAATTAATTAATTGATGTTTAGATGATGACAAACCTACCTTCAATTATTAACAATTCTCAATATTTTATCCACAGTGTAAGGTTGGGAATAATGATTTAACAGTCTTTTTTGGTTCACTAAAATTAGAGCTAAAACGAAGAAGTTTCAGTCAAAACAAGATACCCGACGTGATGATGTGACGGAAAAATTGACATCATGGATGGGCCGCAAAATTGACATCATGGACCAATCGAAGAAAATTATTTGAATTATAAAATTATTTGAATTAAATTTATAAAAAATTTCAATTACTTTTAAATGGAAAGAAAATTATCTGAATTATAAAATTATTTTAATTACATTTATAAAAGTTTTCAATTACTTTTTTTACTCTCATTATTTTCATTAACATTTTTTTATATTATTACATTTAAATATGTGTATATATATATATTTATATATTTATATATATAATAAAAATAAATTTAAAATGTTTTTAATATTTATTTAAAATAATATATATATATATATATATATATATATATATATATATATATATATAATTAATTAATTAAATAAATGAAACATGTGGTCCACCGTCTTTCAGGATAAATTTAAAAAAAATATATTATTTTTCGTGGTCTACGTTTCAGTTCACGTTTTAGTGTTACATATCAATTTCTATTTTTACAACTTGTTCACTATTTAAACTAATCATTTCTTCATATTTTTCAGAACACAATACATAACTTCCCTAGTTTCTTCGATTTTAAAAAGCCTCCATCGTTTTGTTCCTGGATTTCTTAGATGATTTGAGGAGACGATAATCCGGTCTTATATGACCCGACTTTTTACATTCATAACATATTATCTCATCATGTTTGCTCTTTTCACCTTCTTGGTTGGTGAAATGTTTCCTAAATTGTTTCTTCCTTTTGATGAAATTTTTATACTTACGCGTGAAGTAGGCAACATCATTTTCATCAAGGGCTTCATCTTCGTCGGAGTCAACTTCCAATGTGATGGACTTTAGGGCTATACTTTTCTTCTTTTTGGATTCTTCTTCTATGTGCTCCTCCTCTTCCATGCGCTCCTTCATGGTAATCTCATTCGTCATGAGAGAACCAACAAGTTCATCCAAAAGAAGTTTTGTGAGATCCTTTGCTTCTTGAATTGCCGTCACTTTTGCAAGTTCATCCAAAGGATGTTTTGTGAGATCCTTTGCTTCTTGAACCTTAGTATGTCGTTCATCGAGGCTACCTTCAAGCATACTTTGTTGCCTACTTCCAACTCTAAGCCTCTATGTATTACATCAATGTAACATGTTTTTATTTTTTATTTTTTGTCTACACAGCATCCACATCCTAACCTTTTGTCCAATCTCATTAGTTGCTTTGGAAAACTACTCTTGATTTAAAAATTGTTCACCATACCACATTCTATGACATTCAGTGTCGAAGGGAAACATTTTTGTTCATCCAAGACGCATACTTTGAGAAATTTATGTAACTAAGTTCGCTTAAGGGTTTATTATGTTACTCCCTTTAGAATTTATTTAATCTATTACAAACTACTTTAAGAACCTCCTCCAAGATCTAGTTCATTAAATTATACAAGTTGTGGGCATTAATGAGTTAAGAGACCTCACAGTCACTCATAACTACCACATTGAAACTTAAAGAAAATCTTTGAAACATTATCTTTCTTGACTCCTATACTTGAGAGAACTTTTGTTTTTTGAAGTATAGTACCTCTTATCTTTTGTTACTTTGATCGGTTCCTTATATTTAGTAAATAATTGCATGGCTGGATTATATCATCCTATCAAAACTAATGAGGTCAATAGAAAATGCTAAGGTGTCAATCTTAATGTTAAAAAAGCTCGAATACTTAATTCAGTCTTAATTCTCAACTTTTCCACTTCCCTCAAAATGACCTAGTTTCTTCTTTTAACATTTATTTTATAAGATTAACTCCTTTTGGTACCTAGTTTTGTAGTGAGGACCTTGGTCTAGAGTTTTGAGTTATTATCTCTTTGACACTCTTCTGAAAGACCTGTGGAGTCTTATGCTCAGTGAACAACTCTATCTTGACCTATGCACGAGGCTTCATGCATTCCTCGTGACATAGTTTTAATACTTGCATCCAAGGCTTCATGTATTCCGTACGATACAATCTGCGTACCTATGTCCAAGGCTTCACGGGTTCCTTGCGACATAGTTTAAGTACGTACACCTAGGTCTTCATGCGTTTCCTACGACGTAGTCATTATCATAAGACCATATTGCACTATTCATCGAGAGGTCTTTTGGATATCTTAGGTTCTCGTTCAAGAGTTCTTTGTTAAGTCTTGAAGTACACCTAAGGAAAAATTCTTAACAAGTACACCCTAGTCCATATGAGTCATAAACATTTCTCAGCATGCATAAATCTTTCAAAAGCATCTTGTCACTTGGTATTCATAAAAACCTTGATTTCTTACCAAGTGTCTTGATGGGTAGTTACATACTTTTTCTCTTGGCTCATATCCCTAAGTTGTTATAATCTCCTTAGAATCTTTCATACTTACCCTTATATTGTAAATGAGTCTCATAAATTTTCGTAGTATTTTGAGTCTTTAAGGTCTTGAAAACATCTTAAAAGTCTTTAAGGTCTTGATATTTTGATCATTTACCACCCTCCTTAATATATTCCAATGCCCGTGTAACATAAGGCTCCTCATTAAATTAAATGCAATTTAGGGGTCACTGTGGTCATAAGCCAACAATATATACTTATAGGGACATTCAGGGATAATAGGCTGATCTTCCCCAAGAGCTCACATCGACGGGAAGGTTTGGCACTTACATCTACCCTTGGTTTAGCCTCTTATCATAATCTAATTATCATCAAATTTCATACATAAACTTATCAAGTTATATTGAGCCTTCTCCTAAAATTTCATGAGAAATAGAATCCATTTAGTATGTTTGTGGCTAAGGCGCTTCATTGAAATCAACATTCATGTGGACACTAATGTTAATCATTCATGTGGACACTAATGTTGGAAAACTTTAAATTCTTAACTCATCCTTAATTTCAATTTTCTCACTTTCTACAAGATGACTTGCTTTTTTCGATCAACAAGATTAATAGGTTAATCAGTTTCCTTCATTACATTGTCTTACTAATCAATTTTTGTTAAGCCTTGCTAAAGGTCCAATAATGCACTTTTTTGTCCATACGTCCTTAAGGTCTCGTTTTAACAAATTTTCAATCATCATATGAAAAGGCAACACAACCAAAGGGGGCTTTTATATATATATATATATATATATATATAAATATATATATTTTTTTTTTAATACTGTGACTCCTCCCAAATAAATCTTAAATCATTCCTAAATTTAGGATATGTTGAAAATCTCAAACCACAGTCCATGTTTATAAATATTTATAAAACTTTGACCATGATAGTAATATCTCATCCACACTATGGCTCGATTGTAACTTTAAATTTTTTTAATTAGTGTTAGGTAGGAAGGTTTTCTACAACTCACTACTTCCTAAGCTTAGCTCATATTAAAGGCACTTATGTCATTCATAAATCAGTTTAAGTATACAATGTTTCAAGTTTTATGTTGGCTCATAATTTTTTTCATTCACACCGATACTTAAATTTCATATTTACATATTTCATAGTGAAGAAATTTCCTTTTGACACTATCACTTTTAATATCTATAGCAGACTATAAGATACTGTTGTCTATCAAGTTTTCTTTGTCATTTTCATTTGAATCTACTCAATCGTCAGTATACGTTGATACATTATTTCCCATCTCTATGGTCATAACACTGCGTATTTTAACAATGTTCAAGATGTCTGACTGAAACATCTAACCTTTGTTAGCAAAATCATTTTCATGCATATACTAGTGTTTAGTAGCTTAATAAACTCTAGCTCCTCATTCATGGTACAAACCTTGCTAAATCTAAACACTATCAATATATTAATTAACATTCATATTCCATGCAGGGTAAATCATATCATATTCTATATTATAATAAACGTATAACTAAGTCAACAATAATGCAGTCAACAATAATCTAGTCAATGACGTCAAAATTTAATTAGGAGTTATAGTTGATAATGACCAAGCAGTAAAACATACGCAGTCAACAACATTTCCTTTTCTTATCTTATGCATGACATACCTGACGATGATGGAGCGGAAGATGTAAGACCATGGAACATGACAAGCCTATCTCGTAGGCTAGTGTAAGGACCGGGCTGACTCGATGACTCTAAAAAGACGGGTAAAGTTTTCACAAAATAAAACAACCCAAACTTAAGACATGTCAAACATTATATCAAAATAAAGTTTATACAAAGTATTTTAAAACACAGCACAATAGTTAAAACACAAGTTAAGGACAACACAAAAAGGGTTGAAGGACGATGGGTGAGGTTTGTCTATGGCACCTGCTCTAGAGTACGCTCCCGACCTCGACCAGCTCCTTATTTCCTGAAAAAAAAGGAGAATAAGGAATGAGTACAAAGACTCAGTAAGCAGCCTACTTGTAGGCTCTTAATCTTGTCCTTGATATGCTAGGGTACCACACTCTTTCTTTTCTTATTTTTGTTCTTGTTCTTGTCGTATGTTCTTATTATGTTTCTTAATTCGTTCTCCAAGACACTCCCCTTAGGACTTACGATACTAGACATAAACTTGTCATCCTATGTCTGAGGCTTCATGCGTTTCAAGCAACATAGTCTTAATACCTACGCTTATGGCTTCATACGTTCCAAGCAGCGTAGTCTAAGTCATAGGCATGATGTACCGTGGGAGGTCTTAGGAGGTTTTTGATTTCTTGGCTAAGATAACTTACTCTCTTCTTTCTCCATCGTGGCCATAGGTTACTCCCCATGATAGATCATAAAGGTCACGTGATTGATGCATGCATAAACATGACATAGATCATAAAGGTCACGTGATCAGGCATAAACCATATAGGTCGCGTGATCGGTGCATACATGAACATGACATCCTGCAAATCATCATGGCGCAGGGCATCTCATCTAGGTGAGGGAAATGAGGCCAACATGACATCCTGCAAAGGAAACACGGTGCAGGGCATCCCACCTAGAAGAGGAAACAAGGCCTCCTTAGAAAGCACCGCGTGGTGGGAGGTATGGGCCACAATTGGACATGCTTAGAGTATTATCTAGCATTCTTAAATTTTGAGTCTTGAGGTCTTTGGTCCCTTATCTTTGAGTGGTACCTAGCATTCTTCTTGTCTTGGTAGTTGTAAAGCTTGTTCTTGATTCTTAATCTTGTAAGTTTCTAAGGTTCTTATTTTCTTGAGGCGTAAGTTGTAACATGCATTCGTAATCATATGAACCCATCGTAATAATTATTCTAGAAGGTCATAGATTCACAATGGATTCCTTAGAGGGTTCTTGAAGGGTCTTGAATCTTGACGTGTTTCCTTTAGGCGTTTCTTAAGTTCCATCTTGGTTTAGGTTCCAAACTTGCTCCAACCAATTTGGAATCTTGAGCTTATCCTCATGTCATATATAAAATAGACCTTATAGAAAATAGTTTGTAATTTGGAGCATGTCTAGACCATGAGCTAGGATATGGTTCCTTGTTTCGTTTTCAGGAACTAAACCTTAGAGGTTGTCATGTCATGTATCATATTTTAGCCAACTCTTCCAAAGTAACCCTTAAATTTTCTCCCCATGAGTGCATAGATGGCATCATCATAATCGTGACATCCTGCTGACAAATCTTGATGCAGGACATCTCATTCAGATGGGAAATAATAAGTCCATCATCGCAAACTGCTCATGGTACATATAGCAGGGCATCTCACCTAAAGAGGAATAGGGGTCTCGTAGTACACTTCATGATGCGAGATAATGGTTACTTCGTCATGGATCCTAGCAACTTGTTACACGCCATTTGCTTTAACCGAGATGTTTCCTTGTATTCTTGGGGATCCTAGGTTTATACATAACGTCTTGGGTCAAGCTTGGAACTTACAAGTTCTTATTAAGAATAGCCCCAACGTGGTCTTATGCACGTAGAATCTTATTAGAAACAAGAGTACTCGTGGGAAATCTCTTATTTCATAGGTACCTCGTTAGTCATCCTAGGAGGTAAAGTCATGTGGATCGTGATGTACGTTTTTTCCCGTATCTTGGTTTCACTATCTAACGTTTCCCAATGACTCCCAAACTTCATTACCTTATACAACATCCTAAGATAAGGATTCATACAATATTTCATAATGTTGGGAGATCATTTAGGGCTTAACCTGTAGGTAGTCTTCCTTAGGGGCATTATGGTCATTTTACTCCTAATTCTTAGTTTTGCTACGTAACGAGTTCCAATGGCTTTCAAACTTCAACACCTCATCAGGCATCATAAAATAAGATATACTGAAGAGTTTCGTAGTATTTAGAGGTCATCTAGGTCCTGAACCGTAGGTAGATATCCTTAAGCGCATTATGGTCAAGAATGCTACCAAATATAAACCTATTATTATTGAGTTAGGACAAAAATGTAATTTAAGCTAAATTTAGAGACAACAAAATGTAAATTTCTTAAAACATTTTGATAAATTCGAATTCAAACCTAGAAGTATAAAAACATATATATTTATATTAAAGTATATTCATAAACTATGACATTTTTGTGATTTAAAACGAGTGTTATCATAGAGTAGGTCAAGTGTTTATTCATTGAATTAGCCAATCTCAACCAAATCTTATACGAGAATGACTTGTATTCCTAAAATATATAGTTACAAAATATTATACGAGAATGACTCATTCCTAAAATATTTAGTTACCATGAATTTGTTCAAGAATATTATTAATAATTTTAATGAATCCTTTGTAAATATGACTCATTTAAGGTCTTGTACTGGCTTTTGATTTTTCCCTCCATAAAAGGCATTTGGATGAGTCAATATCTAGGTGAACATCTTTTGTAGGGGATGATCCTAGAACAGTTGCAAGACCCTACACGAATCATACTCACAAAGGATTCATTATATTTGCAAATAAGATGACGGTGATAATTGACAAATAAATTCAATAATGTATTTGTGTACCATACATGATTGGTTTCTTGGATAGCTTAATGCAAGAACTATTATCACATAACACAGCGATACAATTTTCTTGAATCTGACCAAGTTTTTCCAATACTCTCATCATCCACACCCCTTAGCAAGCAAAGAGAAAGCTACTGCAAATTCTAGTTCAGTAGTGAACAAATAAACTACATGTTTTTTATGGAGGACCAAGACATAACTCCTTCATTGATGGAAACACATAACCAAAAGTACTTCTCCTATCGTTTATATCTCCTGTATAATCATGTCAGTATATGCTACTAACTCTTAATTATCCTCTTTTCGATAAAGAGCTCCTAAATCCATAGTGTTTTTCAATTATCTTACTAATCATGTCAGTATGGTTGATTAAAACTTAAACCATTTTCTAATTTGTTTTTATTGTATAGTATTTTTTAAAATAATTTTTTAGACAAGAAATAATCACTCGTATATTTCTTGTTTCATTTTATTTTCCTGGTCGTTACAACATTATATCATGCGCCTATCATATCATAAAGCATGTCACAACATGTATCATATTCCAAAGCATATCATATCATATCATATCATAAACGTATCATATCATAATGCGTGTCTCATCATGTATTATATTGCCGAACGTATTCACCATAACATAAATCATATCATTAGCACATCACATGTAATGACCTAAATTTTTACTAACCTAAAGTCGCTACTGTCATCATAGTCTATGCTCTTATGTGGAATAAACATTTAAAACATCATCGTGAAACATAATCTACATCTAAAATATAACTTCAACTTAAAACACTATCATGGACTTACGTGTTTGAAAACGTATTTAAAACAAGATAAGGACAATAATAAATAAAGCAAGTAAAACATTTAAATGAAAAACACACTATACTAGCCTAAGTCTAAGAAAAGAAAATGCTACTATCCTATGCACGTGACATGGTCTCTGATTTCAATGTTGTCGTTAGCTGTATAGGGGTGCTTTGCCTTTACCTAAAATAGAAATAGCACATGGCTTGAGTATTTTACAAAATACTTAGTAAGTGACCCCACTATTGGGGTAAAGGAATGCAAACACGTGCAACTCATGATCTAGGGACTTATCGTTGAAACAATCATGGGGATGGCCTTCAGTTCAGACAATATTGGAAGTGTAGTACTTCCCTACACACGCCCACATATGCGTGCATGGATCCCCAGGTGGTTCGCACATCCTAGACCCATTATAGTCGAGCTAGCTGTTCGTAGCGACGTCTTGAGGCCAGCAAACCCCTGAGTGTCATGCGAGGCATTATGATGATCATCATCGTAGTGTACGCGTGTGTACTCATCATCATAAAAGAGGAAGTAGTCTGATGTCTATGTACACACAGAATGCATGAGATCCCTATAGTTTCTCATCTTTAAAATATCGTTATGACACAATCCTATGTTCCGTTCACATATTACTCTAAGTATATGCGTGCATTGGTTTTCATACATTCATCATCATTAACATTAACTAGTGTTGTGTCCTACGAAAGTCATCGTCATCATGCATCATGGCATTTAAAACATGCATTTCATCTTCATATGGAATAACATTATATTAAGAAATTTTCTAATCTAACATCTTACATCATCATGTTGTCATGCATCATCGTCATCATACAACATCATCATGAAAGAACATCATAGAACATCATATAATATCATATGGCATCATCATTTAACTCAATCACATCATCATACGTCATACGTCATACATAGAGCATAAATGACACGTGCTAGGACCAGGAGGCACATGTCGTCATATATCAAACAATTCATCCAATCTATCTGATAGTAAGGCCATTTATTTGGTTGGCCTTAACCCGCGTTTCCCTCAATTTCAGTACGCTTGTCTTCCATCCCTCGAAGTTGCTCCAACTATCACCGCGAGTCATTTCTTATTAGGATGTTCATCTTGTTTCGTTTATATTTCACATTTCTAATCTAATTTACTTGGATTTGTGAAATAGGGCATTATATTGACCTTAGATACCTTAATTAGGATCAAAATCAGCTCCTAAAAGGTAAAATATTTATGGATCGATGTAATTTTGTTTAACCCGAGCTGAATAACAGATTTTTGAGCCACCGAGCCGTAGCTGGAGTCGAGCCGCATGAGCTAAAGGAGTTGGCGTTTGCAGCACAGACACCAGCAGCTAGGAGAGGTGGACATGCGTGTAGGTCGCGTTCAAGTTGAGGCGCGGACTTTAGGTCAGCTACACGGGTCGTGGGCTGTAGGTGTTTGGCTTACGGATCGAGATTGCTACGGAGGGGCAAAGGCTACTGGGTTGGATTTAGGTCGCTCATGACGATTGGGCCATAACTTTGAGGTTGGGCTGAGTGTAGAGGTGTTGGGTTACAGGTTGGGATACGTTGTTGGCCTCCTTGTGGGTTACTACAAGTGGATCAATGCCGATGTACTTGACCTGGATCTAGATCCAACAGATCCTTTCTTCTTCACTCGACTCCTCGCTATTTCACCCTTGAGTTTCTCTCTCTTTTTGACGTTGATGTTTTCCACCGAATCAGAGTTGTTTCGCACCTCTAGTTAGCCCTCTTTACACATAATGTGTTTATTCGCTATTTTACCCTCGCATAACAACCATAACGTTATTGTTCATCATGAATCGTGCCCTCTCTCTCACTGATGTTAACCTCACGTTAAACACCATAAAAAGTATTGTTTGGCTTACCGTTCTTAGTATTGGGTCGCCGGTAGTCGTTGTCGCAACGTGTGTTGTCCATTATAGCATTGCGTCAGATCGATATCCCTTGTCGGTTTGGGTTCTTTTAAAAATACCATACAGTCGTTCAACCTCTCTCTGTGTCTCACACTCCACTCTCTTGCAGGTGTGTCTCTAAAGGGCGTGACTAAATAATTATAACCAAAGTAATCCTTTTCAATAAAATAAAAGGAAGATTAAAATCCTCTTAAAAGGACATCTATAGTTGGAGTAGAACTAAATTTGTGTAAACCTTTTTGTTTTCTGCTTTTTCTAAGAAAGGAATCAGGTCCACGAGTTAGGAGAGGTATTTTAGGATAAAAGTTGTGAGAGGTTAATAGAGATGTAAAAAATCCCTTACCATTTTTTCTTATTATTATTATTATTTTTTAGGGTTGCTACATCATGTACCTCTAAAAACACTTTCATCCTCGAAAGCATTTTAATCTCTGAATAATTTTGGTCCTTGTCTATCTGGAGAGGTTTGTGGTATGGAATGTGCATTAAGTTAGTCGAATATTTACGAATATGTGACATATGTTGTATACTTTAAAAGGGACTGTGGCAGGGGATCTGTGTGTCATTGGTGTTGGTCTTTTATTATATGAAAATATCTTGTATTTGCTATTTTCATATCCTTGTAATTTATTTGATTCTCTAAATGATTATAAATAGAGAACTTTCACACCATTTAGGTGGGGTGGTTTTAGCAAATATTCTCATGGTATGAGAGCTCTTTCGGTGTATCCCCGATCCTTTATTTTCAATGACTTTTAAATCATCTACTTATCTTCTTCTCCACCACCACTACTGGTTTTGATGGTGTAGGGGCAGTCTCCATGGCTGTTGCAGGCGGAGCCGATTGATTACTCTTCGGCTCGACCCTTTCAGCCTCCAAATCATCTTTTGCAGGTTCACCCTCGCCATACTTTGTACATACAACATCACCTTCTCTAACACAATCGATTTCCCACCAGTCAACATAGCCTCTTTCATTTTCTTCTCAATTGTCCTTCATCTTTCACATAAACCCTAACCATAGGATCCTCATCAGCATTCTCATTGGAAATATACGAAATCTCGACAAGCCCACGGACCTTTGGAATCTGGGCGCCGCGCTGGCCTCTTCGCGAACCAAGTCGCCATCAGCCTCCTCGCCAAAATTGGCTCCTTCGCTCACTATAGCGACTCTTCCAACTTCAACACCGTCTTCGTCCCTTGCTCCGAGGGGTGTGGCTCCCTCTCCGTCTATTGGAACTTCACCACCTGCTATGGTAAGTAGATGAGTAGTTTCCTTAAGTGTTGGTTTCGAGAATTGAACAATGGCGGCCCACCCCTCTTACTGACTCGAGAGAGACTTAGTTTATGATTGAATCATAAACAAATTGTTTATTAGAGGATCAGTGGTGCTTAAGGTGAAAGATGTAATTAAAGAGGTACAACAACTTTTGACCCAACTGTAATTACGAAAAAATTGTGAATGATTGACTTGTTTGTAATGATTATATAAATTGACACAACTTGTTCTGCCCCGTATAAAAGTGCAATTCTAAAAATATAGTTAACCAATGAAAATTGATTAATTAAGACTTTAATTCATTAATTTCATGTCATGGGATCTTATAATCTATATGTCCTTAAGGTCTCCTTCCTAACTCATATAACATTAAAAGGTTCAATTTAGTTAAAAGAAAAAATTGAAGGGTTTAAATTAAAATTTAATATATTAGATACATTAATATAAAGAAGAAAATAGATCTAACTTGAAGGGTTGAAATAAATATTTAATATATTAAATAAATACAAATAGAGAAAAATATATTTAATTGGAAGTGTTCACATTAATATTTAATATATTAACTATATTAAACATAAAAGCGAAAAATATATTTATTGTAGCACACTTCCATCTTGGCTGAGAATCCTCCAGTTATCTTCCGACTATAACTCCGGATCATTTTTTAGCATAAACCATGCACATATCACCTTTTGATCATCTGGACAGTTCATTAATAGGAAGATTGTCTCAATCGACGATTGTCACAACTGTACCTTTGTTGGGTCCTCTGAGGTACCATTAAAGGTATGAGAATTTACCACTTGAAATTCCACATACCTCGCATCTCGCATGGATTAGGTACGGTTGATCTGTTGGGTGGTCACCATCGTTTGCATCACAGCCTAGAATGATTCGCACATCAGGATTGTCATGGGGTCCATTCCAGTAGCCGGTGTCACTGGGGGTGGCGCTGCTGCATCGGTTTGAGTTATTGATCCTTCACGAGGTGGACTCTTTCTACCTCTACCCCATCCTCTAACCGGGGTCATCTTTTTCCCCTACGTCCTCTTCCATGTCCTCAAGGTGACATGATCTAGAATAAGTAGGAATTCAAAAGTAAAAGTACAAAAATATATATTAAAGTATTTGCATAAACATTTAAATATGACTGCATAGCGTAGTGGATTAGCATGTTTGACTTTGAATTAGATGGTCGTGGGTTGGACTCCCACTAGTGTATTGACATAAAACTTGCCATGATTGGTTTCTTGAATAGAGCTTAGTGTGTCCATAAATATTTTTTGGTTTATTCACTAAATTACCATGAATTTTGTCAAGAATATTCTTGAATAGAGCTTAATGTGTTCATAAACTTTTTTTTGGTTTATTCACTAAATTACCATAAATTTTGTCAAGAATATCATGAGTCAATCTCTAGGTGAACACCTTTCATAGGGATTATCCAAGAACCGCACAAATAAATCCAATAATATGTTTGTGTGTCCATACATGATTGGTTTCTTGAATAGCTTAATGTATGTAAATAAATCTAATAATGTGTTGTTGTGTCCATACATGATTAGTTTCTTAAATAGCTTAATGTGTCCGTACATGATTTGTTTCTTGGATAACTTAAGCTAGAACTATTATCACATAACACAACAGCGATACAATTTTCACTCCTTCATTAAGTAGAAACACATAACCAAAAGTACTTCTCATATCGTATATATCTTCTACATAATATATATCGATTAAAACTTAAACCATTAGCATTATCTAATTTGCTTTTATTGAAAGGGTCCAAACATTATTTGTTGGGGTTGTATAGATGGCCAACTTTTAGCCACCAATATTAAGATTCAAGAGTTTGACGCATTGTTGAAAATATAATGAAAGGCAAATACTATTCAAGAGTTTGATGCATTGTTGAAAATAATAATGAAAGCCTTCAAAGATGTAAATACTATTCAAGAGTTTGACACATGGTTGAAAAAATATATTTAAAGATTTTTTTTTAAAGAATATTGATGAAACCTCTGGAGGTTCTAAGGATATTTTTTAAAATATTAAAATTTTTAATTATTAACTATTTTTTTTATCATCAAGATTTAGTTGTTGTAGTGTACTGGTTATCACTTTAGTCTTACATACTAAAGGTTTCCAATTTGATCTAGGGTAGCAACATTTTTTGGAACAATTTTTTAGTTTATAAATAGAAAATGGTGGTATTCTAAAAGTGTCTATCATTCTAAAAGTCATGCATTACAAAAAGTCATGGGATGGGTTGATTGGATTTTTCTGGTATCGATTTTTTTAAACGCCCCCATTGTGTATTATATTTTTTACGTCAATTTATGCCTAATAAAAATCATTTTAACTTGAGATGTACATTTATATAACATTTGTTGGTAAGTTAGGAAATATACCCACCTTTCAATGCAGAGGAAATCCAAATTGCTCTTATTCAAATGCACTCGTCAAAGGCTTTCGAATCAAATAGACATGGTTTTATTCTTTTGTAAGAATCGATAGTTTGAATTTATGTCTAAAATTTAACGATCCTAGATTTCTACTAACCTAAAGTCGCTACCATCATCATATCATACTCTCTTATGCACGAATAAACATTTAAATCTTGATCATAAAACACTGTCAGGGACTTACATGTTTGAAAACATCTTTAAAACAATATAAAGAAACTAAATAAAACAAGTAAAACATTAAAATTAAAAATACCTTATACTAACCTAAAGACTAAGAAATGAAATACCACGTGCATGTGTCACGGTCTTTACTTTCGATGTCCTACACAAGACCTACATGTGCGAGCGTGAGTCCGCAGGCAGTTTGCACCCCCTGGATCCATCAGAGTCGGCTAGTTGTTTGTAGTCGGACGTCCGAAGGTTAGAAAACTCCCAAGTATCATGCAAGGTGTCACGATCATGCTTGTCCAAGACGTGTTGCCTATGGAAACATGGCGGATGTCCTGGTCATGCCTGTCTAGGACATGTTGTCCATGGTTGCATGCCCGTTCCAAACTCCTTTTACATGCTTACATCCTAGATAGGCCTTTACCATTTCACGTTTGGTCAATACGGGGGTGTATGACCATTCACCAAAACCATGTCTACACCCTCCAAGACTAAAATTCCCTAAAATGTACTATAGGGGAATATGACTAATTGTCACTTCTTCCTACCCTGAGTTTTATGCTATTTAAGTCGTGGTATTTCTTAAGTTTCTTATAGTCATTTAACGTTGCTTTCTTAAATTCTTCAAATTGTTTTGGTGGAGTCATGTGGCAGAGGAAGCGAAAGTCACGTTGACAACAATGCATCTAGCTGATGATGCAAAGTTATGGTGGAGTCCAAGTACATGGACATTCAAGATGGTCGATGTATGTCTATTTACGGCGGACACTTGGAATAGCTTGAAACAAGAACTCCGATCTCAGTTCTTCCCAGGGAATGTTGAGAAAATCACTAGAAGGAAATTAAGAGAGTTGAGTCATACGAGCGGTATCTGAGATTTCATTAAGCAATTTTCGAGGCTTATGTTCAATATTCGTGACATGCTCGACACAGACAATATCTTCAACTTTATCGAGGAGCTGAAGCCGTGGGTGAAAAAAAATTCTACGAACAAAGAGTTCAAACCCTCTCCACAACCTATGCTATTGTCAAATGATTGTTTGATCTTGATAGCGATGAATCCCAAGGGATGGGGCAGAATAGAGCATCCACAAGTAGTGAAAATGAGAATTATCGACCAAACTCCCTCAGAGGGGGGGGAAGTGATAGATCCGAAGACAGGGAGGAGGAATACAAATCCTCCCAACAAAGAGTTAGGACTCCATGGCAGAGACCTCATAGCCTGACTTGTCATAGTCAAAACTATGACCCATCTTTTTGCTTCATATGTAAGAGGGCTCATCAAGTATTTGAATGCCCACAGAAAGCAGCATTATGCACTTCTAAGCAAAACTTGAAATTAATTTAGAAGATGAGTATGAGACGGAAAAAACAGAAATACCATTAGCTAGGACTGTTGGACACCCTGCGTGGGGGCGTTGAAGTATTTGTCTTCTCTTCAAACGACAGTGGAAGAGACAGAAGAGTCAATGGAACGCGTTCTCATGTATGTTGAGATTTGGATAAATCATAAAGTAGCCAGAAACACTATCATCGACTCTAGAGCAACCTACAACTTCATGACGAAGATCGAAACAAAAAGCTTGGATATCCTTTGGCATCGAGACGCAGGAAAGATGAAGGCCGTCAATTCAATAGCCTTGCCCATCTTAGGAGTTGCGAAGAGAACTCCCATCAAGCTGGGGACTTGGACTGGACGAAAAGAATCTGTGATAGTCAAGTTGGACGACTTCGACATTATGTTAGGGATGGATTTCCTACTAAAACACAAAGTTATTCTCATGTCCCTAACAAAGAGGTTGGTAATAATGGGGTGTATGTTAGATAAATCCCTATCTTTGCGGGAATGTGATCCCTAATTTTTAGTTAGCTATTCTTTACGTAACCTTAGTAACCCGACGATTATCCAAACCAACACCCGCTAGCTAGAAGGGATGAAAATGATGTTAGCACTGCAGCTGAGACAAAATCTAAGCCAGGATGAACCTACGCTCCCTACCATTACTATATTGGAGGAGGGAAGCTCGAACGAGCCAACCTCAACAAAGGCCTCGCGGTCAACTTAGAAACACCGCAACACGAGACAAGGAATTCAAACAAAGTATTTATCTCCACCTAGGTAGACAAATAGCAAGGTTGATGTTATATCGGGGGCAAAATAACATGCCACGAACAAATGTCATATGACTCAACCCGAACTAGCTGAATTCTACAAGCAGCTAAATGACATACTAACCGTTGGGTTCATTAGACCCACAAATACCACTGTTAGTGATCACCCAAGGGCTAGGGAGAGACACCGAGCCAACACCTATGCCGAAGGAGGGAGATAGAGATAAACCTCTAAAACAATACATAGTGGCGTAGAAGTACCATCGAACAGATGAAGAGAAGGATCGGTCGGAAGCATCGACCACGGTAGTTCCAAGAAGGAGAGAGAGTTCTTATTAAGTTGAGGTCAAATCTACTCGGGATCAAAGCAACAAGAGTCAAAGGCTGGTGCGAAAATACTATGGACAAGTCGAAGTTATCCACAAGGTGGGGAAGGCGTCATATAGGATCCAATTGCTTCCATGGATGCGGACTAGCCCTATTGTCCACATCAGTAACATGAAACGTTACTCTCCCGACCTAGAAGATGTCAAGCATATAGAGGTGATACGACCTCACACAAAGAAGAAGAATCCCCAAGCAAAGGAAGCAGGAGAAACTTCAACTGAGGAGATGCCAAGAGTTAACGAACCGAGAAGCAGTTTTCAACAAATCGTTACAAATTGGAAGAGACTCCACAAGACTGAGATCAGTTGGAAGCGCATCAAAGAGACCTAATGTTAGCCTCAACATACAAAACCGAGTTTTCAAGGGTCGGTTGACAGAGACGTCAACCAATTGAGTGGGGGAGGACGTCATGGTCATGCTTGTGCAAGGCGTGTTGCCTATAACCACATGGCAGATGTCTCGGTCTTGCTTGTCCTGGACATGTTGTCCATGGTTGCACGGACGTTCCAAACCCCTTTTACATGCTTTCATCCTAGATAGGGCTTTACCACTTCACTTTGGGTCAATACGGGGTGTATGTCCGTTCATCAAAACCATGTCTACACCCGCTAGGCTAAAATGCCCCAAAATGTACTATATCGGGGTATGACTAGTTGTCACTTCTTTGTACCTTGAGTTATATGCTATTTACGTTGTGGTATTTCATAATTTGTTTGTAGTCATATAACGTTGCTTTCTTAAATTCTTTAAACAATTTTCAAATGTATTTCCTTGCACACGTTTTCTAAACCTTTTGTCGCAATTTGTACTCGAGGTCGAAATATACGCGGACGTTGTCCACAACGTCTAAATTTATCACAGTTGACTTGTTCGCTTTATTAAAATAATTGCTGCATGATCGCTATCCCGCTATTGCAAGAGTGCGATTGTGACACAAGGCATGATCGTCATCATCATCATCACCATAGTGTACGCGTCCGTACTCATCATCATAAATGAGGATGTAATCCGATGTATATGAACACACAATATGCATGAGGTCCCTATGGTTTTCATCTTTAAATCATTCTTATGATACAACCTTATACATCATTCACACATTACCCTAGGTAACATGCATGCATTTGCCTTCATACGTTCATCATCATTAACATCAATTAGGGTGGTATCTTAGAAAATTCGTCGTCATAATGCATCATGACATTTAATACATGCAAATCATCTTAATATGAAATATCATCAAGTTAAGTCATCTCATCATCATGCATCTTACATCATCATGTTATCATGCATTATGTCATTGTCATGTCATCATCTCATATCATCACATACATCATCATCTCATCTATAACAACATCACACTATCATATAACATAATCACATCATCATATAACATAATCACATCATCATATAACATCATCACATCATCATATAGTATCATCACATCATCATACTACACCATTATATCATCACATAACATAAAGCATAAATGACACATGCAAATGCCACTAGGCACGTGTCGTCATACATAAGGCAAGTCTTCCGACCGAGCCATGGTAAGAAAACTTACTTGGTTTGTCTTAGCCAAAGTTCTGTCTAGCTCCAAATTTCTTTGTTTTCGTCCTACAAATTCGATCTCACTTATGTCGAGACTTCACCTATTTTGAATATTCACTTAATTGCGTCACTAAAAATTGAATTCCATGTTTTCATTGTTTTTAACTTGAGTTTTCATACCATCCAAATATTGTTTGTTATAATATTATTTTGATACAACAATTTAAAAAAAGTGTAAGCTTTCCTGATTTTTTTCCTTCTCTTTTTTCTTTTTTTTTTTCTCTTTTTTGTAACGGGTTCTAGTATTTTTGGCCAATTTTAATGCTTACTTTTTCTTTCCTAAAAATGTAACAAAAATCTAAATAATTGCAACGAAATTAATACATTTCAATAAAATAAGAGGAAGATGTAAAATATGACTAATGAACTCTTCAAATGACATCTCTATTTCCGGCATGACTAAATGTGCATAAACCTTTTTGTTTTTGCATTAAAGGAAGGAATTACTGGTACTACCTACGAGAGGTATTCTAGGGAACAAGTGGTGAGAGGTTGATGGAGAGGTGAAATTCAGTTACCATTTTTATTTTTTATTTTATTTTTATTTTTTTATAATTATTCTTTTTTATTATTTATTTTTTTATGGTTGTTATATCATATACTTCTAAAACAACTTTCGTCCTCCAAAGTGTTTTAATCTGGAAATCACTTTAGTCCTTGGTTATCTGGAGAGGTATATAGTCTAATGTGCATTAAGTCGGTCATGTATTTACGAAACATGGATATATAACATATGTTATACACTTTAAAGAGGGACTGTGATAGAGGAGATTTGTATGTCACTGGTACCATCATACCTAACATGTCGAAAGATCTACTGAAGCATGAACTTAGCTTGTGTTTCATCTGAACCTTAGTATGTCTGATCGCTTGTGGATGTATATAATAAAATGATGTAAAATTCATGAGAATAAGTGCAAGTATACACTATCACAAGTAGCAAGTAATAAGTAAATTATCGATTCCAAAAGGACCCATCTTTTTTGGTTAATTTTATAGCTGGAAATTAAGTCCGTTTTTAGGTAACATTCAAATGAGTGTGGGTGATTTTAACTAATTAAATAAAACTAATGCAGAATGTCACTACGCTTGAAAAACAGAAAATGATAAGAAAATCAAGAGGAAGGTTCGGCTAGGAGAGATTAAATAGATAAGTTGCTGAGTTTTGTGGTAGATTTTAGTTCCTTTTAATAGACTCCTAAGCCCACTCCGAAGGTCATGCATGATTACTTCCATAATCATTTTTTTAATTTCTATTAACGAGGCTCTAGAAGTATTATTCCTAACCCTTCTATTACCTTCAAGTATCCTTGCAATGGAACTAGAGTATTAAAGAGGATTTGATTGCTCCCTCTCTTCTCCCGAATAAGAGAGCAACTATGTATGTAAAGTAGCTAATTAAACACACATGTAAATCATTAACAACAACTCTTTAATAAACTAAAATCATACCATCAACATACTTAAACTATATAAAACTCTCTTGTTTCCCCTGTAAAGTTTAGCTCTCTATACAACCTGAATAAAACAGAGGAACCCACATCTCAATCATATTAAATTGATAGAATAAGAAAAGAGAGTATGGAATAAGAGATTTATCCAGCCTCGTTGATGATCTTGAATAGAAGCTCCCATCATTTGAGCTCTCACGTCCACCTCTTTGCCCTAATCTATCCTTTGCTTCCTTCTACTATCAACCGCAGCTAGATTAGGGTTTTTCTTCTTCTTCTCTGGTTTCACAACAGTTCACAGCAGTAAAGGCTCTGCTGTCTAATCTGATTTTCGTCCCAAAATGTTGCTCTCTGCCTTTTTTAGGTATCATTTTCCTTTTATAATGTTTGTTTCTTTTCATTTAGGGCTGAGAAATGATAAAATCGTCCACCTAGGATGTTTCTGATTTGGTAGTCAATGACCCACGTAGATTGCCGATGTGGATTAAAATTTCCATGTCATACCCGAAAAGTTTGCTTTCCAAATTGCTTCAGCATCGAGGTCAGCAATTTAAACCACAATTGACTATTTCATGTATACTAATAAGAATAAATGGAGCAATTAATGAGAAGATGGTGAGTATGAGTGCAAAATTAACTATAAAAAGACTTGATATAACTCTACTTTTGGAGAGTTATCAATGTCGTCCAAGGCGTGTCAAAGTCATTCTTGTCCAAAGCGTGTTGCTTATGGCCACATGGCAGATGTCTCGGTGTTGCTTGTCCAGGACATGTTATCCATCATTGCATGCCCATTCTAAACCCCTTTTACATACTATCATCCTAGATAGGCCTTTACCATTTTACGTTGGGTCAATACGGGGGTGTATGACCGTTCACCAAAATCATGTCTACACCCGCGAGGGCAAAAATGCCCCAAAATGTACTATAGGAGGATATGACGAGTTGTCACTTCTTCCTACCTTGAGTTATATGTTATTTAAGTCGTGGTATTTCTTATGGGGATGTAACCCGTAAAAATCATCATAAATGGGGATGTAACCCGATGTATATGAACATACAATATGCATGAGGTCCCTATGATTTTCATCTTTAAATCATTCTTATGAAACAACCCTATACATCATTCACACATTACCCTAGGTAACATGCATGCATCAATTAGGGTTGTATCTTAGAAAACTTGTCGTTATAATACAACATGACATAAGGCTAGACAAAATGTTGGTCTGAAGCCGTCAGAAAATGTATTCTCCGACTGGCTTCGGACCTTTCAAATGGGATATTAAAATGAAGTAAGGGGTCTCCCTTCTGTAGGGGAGGCCAACTCCCTACTTCTCAACTTAAGCTGTGTGGGACAATTTAAATTTTTTTTTATTCTAATTTTTTTGATTATTACATCAAGTTAGTTAGATAAACTCAATAATGAAACAACTTTATTCATAAAATTTTTATTTATTTGAATCAAATCAAACCTAGATAAGTTCACAATCCAACCCAAACTGTAAAGTTGGGTTGATCGAATTTTTCTGATCATCGAGTTTCTTGAACACCCCTATAGTGTATTATATTTTTTATTGATCAATTTATGCCTAATAAAAATTATTTTAACTTGAGATGTATATTTATATAACCTTGGTTGGTAAGTTAGAAAATAGACCAACCTTTCAGAGCTAAGGAAACAGAGACATGTGAGTGGGGGTATCCTATACAATGAGTTTGTATAAAACTGAATCACGAAATATTTAATCTCTCTTTATAAATTCATTAATTGAGAAGATTAATATTTCACAGATGATCATATGCGACTTGCTTTTAATTCTTAGTGAGTTACGAACTTTTGTCTATGAAGATTATCCTTTGATTTGTATGGGTAAAAATGACTTTCGTAACCCAATCATTATGTCTCGCATTTTGGGTACTTCATTTTGGGTACATGACCAAACAGGGAGATGGGAACATAATTTCACGAGATGAGTTTCACCCATTCCCATATATGGTAAGTAGATGAGTAGTTTCGTGAAGTGTTGATTTCGAGATTTGAACAATAGGGCCTCCCCCCTCTTACTGACTCAAGAGAGAATTAGTTTATGATTGAATCATAAACAAATTGCAAATTAGAGAATCAGTGGTACTTAAGATGAAAGATGTAATTAGAGGGGTATAACGAACTTTTGACCCCAGCTGTACTTATGAAAAAACTTGTGAATGATTGACTTGCTTGTAATGATTATATCAATTGACACAACTTGTTCTACCGTGCATAAAAGTGCAACTCTAAATATATAGTTAACGAATGAAAATTGATTAATTAAGACTTTAATTAATTAATTTCGTGTCATTGGATTTTATAATCTATATGTCCTTAAGGTCTCCTTCCTAACTCATATAACATTAAAAGGTTCAATTTAGTTAAAAAAAAAATTGAAGGGTTCAAATTAAAATTTAATATATTAGATATATTAATATAAGGAAGAAAATAGATCTAATTTGAAGGGTTGAAATAAATATTTAATATCTTAAATAAATACCAATAGAGAAAAATATATTTAATTTAAAGTATTTATTTAATATATTAGATATATTAAATATAAATAGACAAAAAAAATTAATGTTCACATTAATATTTAATACATTAATTATATTAAACATAAAAGCGAAAAATATATTTATTGTATCACACTTCCATCTTGGCTTAGAATCTCCCGGTTATACCAAGACTATAACTCTGCATCATTTTTTAGCATAAACGATGCACAAGTCACCTTTTGGTCATCCGGACAGTTCATTAATAGGAAAATTGTCTCAATCGACGATTTCCACAATTGTACCTTTGTTGGATCTTCTGAGACACCATTAAAGGTACGGGAATCTACTACTTGAAATCTTGCATGCCTCGCTTCTCGCATGGACCGCATATTGTTTGTTTGTTGGGTGGTCACCATCTTTTGCATCACAGCCTAGAATGATTCGCATATCAAGGTCGTCATGGGGTCAATTTAAGTAGTCGGTGCGTGGCTGGGGGTGGACTCCCTCTACCTCTACCCTATCCTGTCGTCTTTTTTCCCTATGTCGTCTTCCACATCCTCTAGGTGACATGATTTATATTCAACACATAATTACTCATGATATACAAATGACTCGGTCAACAATAGAACACTCAATAATAGCATTCAATTTTTTTTAAATTATCTTATGTATTTCATACCTGACGGTGATAGAGCATCAACGGTGGGACCATGGAACGCACTAAACCTACCTCGTAAGCTAGTCTACAGAATCCGTAACCTAGGGTTCTGATACCAACTGTAACGACCCTATTTTTCTACTAAAATAGAGTCGCTACGATAGGCATGATGTAACCTTTTTTTGTGTGGAAACATTCATTTAAATAATTCATAACACGATGCCATGGACTTAAACATTCGCAATAAAACCTTAAAACAAAATAACGAAAAATAAACAACGTGAAATTTATATAAAACAAAAAAAAGATTAAAATAATGTCCTAATCTAACTTAAGGACTATAAAATAAATAAAATGCAACTTATCCTAACACAAGTTTCATGGTCTTTAATGTTACATGTGGGCCGTGTGTAGGAACCCTTGAACTCAATAAGTGGCCCCACTATTGGCGTTATTAAATGAGTCACATGAAATGTAGTCATCATCTGTACAAGAGTTCATTTCATTCTCTTAGGCAGCCTAGTTCGGACAAATTAGATGTGTAACTTCTCTACACATGGCTCACACCTACGAACGTGGGCCCACTAGGCGGGCTCGCACGCTCCCTAGGCCTACTGGTCTGGCTAGCACTCGCTGAGAGCTGTTGCTGGACACCCGTAGGAAATACCAGTTGTTGTAGCATTATTGTGAACAAGATGATCACAATAAGTCTCATGAAGTATGTGTCCGTACTCATCATATTGAGGTAGTATCTCGATATACGTGAATACAAAATTATGCATCAAGTCTCCATACTTTCCATCACGGTATGATAAGTAGGTGTTCAAACATAAAAGTATAAAAATATATATTTATATTAAAGTATTTGCATAAACTTTCAAAAAATGACTGCATAGCGCAGTGGATTAGCGCGTTTGACTTTGGATCAGAAGGTCATGGGTTTGACTCCCACTATTTTCAATAATAAAACTTTAGGGTCAACAAATATTATACGAGAATGACTCATCCCACACCCTTTATAAGCAAAAAGAAGAACTCCCAAATCCATAGTGTTTTTCAACTATTTTCCTACCGTGGCTATCCTAACGGGAAGCTTGGATGTGTAATTAATTTCCTAGTCGGTAGGTTCGCACACCACCTGGGCCTCCTTTTCTTATCGGGCGTGTATATGAGGTCTCAACATTTTTTCATTTTCATTATTGTTTAATACAATCCCGCTAGCGTTTCGTACATATCATATCATTTATCATATCTTTCATGCATACGTCGGGATTGTATTTCATGCTAGTTCGTCATTTTTCATGTCAATCCTATCATATCATTCAAATTACATAAATATGTCATATCATAACGTTCCATGCTTCCAGAAATAACAATTTTCATCATATACATATCATACCATAACATATCGCATCACAATATATCATATCATAAACATGACAATTTATCACATATCCCGTATTTCATATCATTTTCATATCATTTCACAACATATATATATGTACATATCCGTCGTTCACATGTATCATAATCATATCATTTCGTAGCCATATCGTTTCCTAAACTTGTCATAGTCTTATCGTCCTTATACATCTCATAGTCGTATCATTTCATGAACATACCTTAGTCATATTGTTTCCATATGCATATCCTAGCATATCGTTTCCTAAACTTGTCATAATCTTATCATCTTTATACATCTCATAGTCGTATCATTTCATGAACAAACCTTAGTCATATCGTTTCCAAATGCATATCCTAGATCATATCATTTCATTAACGTATCCTAGTCTTACCGTTACAAGAACACATCCTAACCATATCATTTTATGAACGAATCCGAGTCATACTGTTATAGGAACGTATCCTAACCATATCGTTCTTTCAATCTATCATAACCATATCATTTTCCATACATAACCTAACCATATCACTATGTCAATCATATCTTAGTCATATCGTTACATTACGTTTATCGCATCCTTATCGTATCCTATCTCACACATATCATTTAATACATCATGATGTAAGAGTTATCATATCATTCACATATCATAACACATACATAACATATCATAGTCATATCGGTTCATAAACAATTCACACATATCAAGTTTATGACACGTGCAGAACTACAGGGCCACGTGTTAGCATCAAATATAATCATGTTGATAGTAAGGCCACTTACCTTATTAGCTTAAGCTAAGCTGTTGTCACTAATTTAAAGTTTGATTCTATTCTTTGAAATCCAAGTCAACCTATGTGAGCCCATGACATCAGTTTTAAATTCGAACTTCTACAAAATTATTCCTCTCATTTACAATGTTTCATGTATTAGATTTCATGCGAACATTAGAATCTTTGCATGAGTAAAGTCATGGAGTATTTTATATTATATATATATATATATATATATATATATATATAATATATTATATATATATATATATATAATTAATTAATTATTATTATTATTATTATTATTATTATTTTAATTTTTTGTCAGAGAGAGTTTTATAACGCCTTCTAGTATTTCTTTTATTTTATTATTTAGTTCTTCTCAGAAATTTCCATTTTTTCTATGTATTTAGTTTTAATTTCTAATTATATTTATTCTGTATTTCGTTTTAGCTTTTGATTCTATTTATTGAATCTTTCTTTTTGTATTTTCTCTTATATTTATATTTAGTTTTAGTTTTTAATTCTAATTTTATTTATTGAATTTTTCATTTTTCTGTCAGTTTTTTTCTCTCGTTCTTTAGTTTTAGTTTTTAATTATTTCTGTATTTTCTTTTCTTTCTATATTTAGTTTTAGTTTTTAATTGTTTTATCGTTTAATTCCTTTCACTAAATTTTCATTTTTTTTCTTTCTCTGTATTTAGTTTTAGTTTTTAATTCTATTCATTGAATCTTCTATATGTCTGTATTTTCTTTTCTTTCCATACTATTCTTATTTCTTTTTCTTCTTTTAATTATAGTTTAATTCTAATTTTATTTGACAATTTAATTCGGCTGATTTACTAGAACTCAAGTAAAATTGTTAGCATTTAATTTCTAATTCAAACTAAATAATTGCACTAAGGAAAATCTCAAAGACCTTAACAAATTGACGAGATCTCTTCAAACAATAAACATGCCATTTTTCTTTTTCTCTCCCAAATAAATAAATTAAAATCTTTTTTTTTTTTGAAGAATATTGATGCAACCTTCCGAGGTTCTAAGGATATGTTTTCTTTTTTTAACACACCTATTGTGTTCTATTATTTTTTATTGGTCAATTTATGCTTAACTTTCATTAGCATACATTTATATAACATTGGTTAGTAAGTTAGAAAATATAGCAACCTTTCAACACTGAGGAAATCAAAATTGCTTTTATGACGTAGAAAATATATAGCAACCATTAAAGGCTTTTCGAATAAGGCTTTCGAATCAAATAGACGTGGTTTATTTCTATGTAAGCATCATTGTTGGAATTTATGTCTAAAGTGTAACGACCCTAGATTTCTACGAACCTAAAGTCGCACGAACATTATAACATACTAGGGGTGTATATGGTTCGGGTTGGGTTGAGGGATTTTTTTTACCCAACCCAAAAGCTCGAGTTTGAAGACCTTACATTAAATTATACAAAAGGTTTATTTATTTAGACTATTACAAACTTGTTTAAGAACCTCTTCCAAGATCTAGTTCATTAAATTATACAACTTGTGAGCATTAGTGAGTTAAAAGACCTCGTCACTCATAACTACCACATTGAAACAAGGAAATCTTTGAATTATTATCTTTCTTGAGTCCTATACTTGAGAGAACTTTTGTTTCTTGAAGTGTACCTCTTGTCATTTGTTACCTTGATCAGTTCCTTATATTTGTTACCGAGTGTATGAGAGCCAAGTTGGATCAGACAGAATGCTGTGCTAGAGCCGTCAGAAAATGTATTCTCCGACTGTCTTCGAACGTTTCAAGTGGAATGATAAAATGAAGTAAGGGTATCCCTTTTACAAGGGAGGCCAACTCCCCACTTCTCAACTTAAAATGTGGGACAATTTCAAACTTTTTTTCTTCTAATTTTTTTTGGTTATTACATCAAGTTAGTTAGATATACTCAATCATGAACCAACTTTATTCATAAAATTTTCATTTATTTGAATTAAATCCAACCCAGATAAGTTCACAATCCAACCCAAACGGTAGAGTTGGGTTGATCATATTTTTCTGATCATCGAGTTTTTTGAACACCCCTATTGTGTATTATATTTTTTATTGGTCAATTTATGCCTAAGAAAAATTATTTTAACTTGAGATGTATATTTATATAACCATGGTAGGTAAGTTAGGAAATAGACCAACATTTCAAAGTTAAGGAAACAGAGACATGTGTGTAGGGGTATCCCATGCAATGAGTTTGTATAAAGCTGAATCACAAAATATTTAATTGTTTTATAAATTCATTAATTGAGAAGATTAATATTTCACAGATAATCATATGCGACTTGATTTTAATTCCTAGTGAGTTACGAACTCTTGCCTATGAGGGTTATCCTTTGATTTGTATGGGTGAGAATGACCTTCATAACCCAATCATTATGCTTGCCATTTTGGGACTTGACAAAATAGGGAGATGGGAACATAATCTCATGAGATGACTTTCGCTCATTCCCATATATGGTAAGTAGACGAGTAGTTTCCTTAAGTGTTGATTTAGATATTTGAACAATGGGGCTCCACGCCTCTTACTGACTTGGGAGGGACTTAGTTTATCATTGAATCATAAACTAATTGTTTATTAGAGAATCAGTGGTACTTAAAGTGATAGATGTAATTAAAGTGGTATAACGAACTTAGCTGTAATTACGAAAAAAATGTGAGTGATTGACTTGCTTGTAATGATTATATCAATTGACACAACTTGTTCTACGGTGCATAAAAGTGCAACTCTAACTATACCGTTAACGAATGAAAATTGATTAATTAATTAATTTTGTGTCATTGGATCTTATAATCTATATGGTCATAAGGTATCCTTCCTAGCTCATCTAACATTAAAAGGTTCAATTGAGTTAAAAGAAAAATTTGAAGTGTTAAAATTAAAATTTAATTTATTATTAAATATAGGGAAGAAAATATAACTAATTTGAAGTGTCGGAATAAATGTTTAATATATTAAATAAATATAAATAGAGAAATTTATATTTAATTTAATATATTTAATTTAAAGTGTTTATTTAATATATTAGATATATTAAATATAAATAGAAAAAAAAAAGTTTAATGGGAAGTATTCCCATTAATATTTAATATATTAACAATATTATACAAAAAAGTGAAAAATATATTTTTTGTATCATACTTCCATCTTAGTTGAGAATCTCCGTTATCTCCCTAGAAATCCACATCATTTTTTAGCATAAACTATGCACATGTCACATTTTGCATGTCACATTTTGATCATTCGGACACCTTATTAATAAGAAAATTTTCTCAATCGACGATTGCCACAATTGTACCTTTGTTGGGTCTCCTGAGGCACCATTAAAGGTACGAGAATCTACCGCTTGAAATCTCGCATACCTCGCTTCTCGCATGGACTGCGTTATTGGTGGTCTGTTGGGTGGTCACCATCGTTTGCATCACAGCCTAGAATGATTCGCACATCAGGGTCGTCATGGGGTCTATTCCAGTAGCCGGTGCCTCTAGGGGTGCCGCTGCTGCGTCAGTTTGAGTTATTGGTCCTTCACAAGGTGGACTCCCTCTACCTCTACCCCGTCCTCTAAGAAGGGTCGTCTTTTTCCCCTACATCCTCTTCCACGTCCTCTAGGTGACATGATCTATAATCAACACATAATTACTCTTGATAGACACATAACTCAATCAACAAGAGAACACTCAACAATAACATTCAATTTTTTTTTTATTATCTTATGTATGACATACCCAACGGCGATGGAGCATCAATGGTGGGACCATGGTACGCACTAAACCTACCTCGTAGGCTAGTTTACAAAATATGTAATCTATGGTTCTGATACAAATTGTAATGACCCTATTTTTCTACTGAAATAGAGTCGCTACGATATGCATGACGTGACCTTTTTTTTTGGAAACATTCATTTGAATAATTCATAACATGATGCGATGAACTTAAATATTCACAATAAAACCTTAAAAAAAATAACGAAAAATAAACAACTTGAAATTTATATATATAAAAAAAAAATGAAGATTAAAACGATGTCCTAATCTAACTTAAGGACTACAAAATAAAGAAAATGCAACTTATCCTAACACAAGTTTCATGGTATTCAACATGACACTATCATCATCTGTACAGGGGTTCCTTACCTTTACCTGAAATGTAAGAGAAGCACATAGCTTGAGTATTTTAATAAATACTCAGTGAGGGGACCCACTATTGATGTTATGAAATGTCGTCATCATCTCTACAAGAGTTCATTTCACTCTCTTACGCGGCTTTCTAGTCCGAACTAAATTAGACGTGTAATACTTCTCTACACATGGCTCACATCTATGAACGTGGGCCCATTAGGCAGGCTCGCACGCCACATAGGCCAACTTGTCTAGCTAGCACTCGCTGAGAGCTGTTGTTGGACACCCGTAGGAAATAGTGGTTATCGTAGCATTATTGCGAACATGATGGTCACAATCAGTCTCATGAAGTACGCGTCCGTACTCATCATAATAAAGTAGTATCTCGATACATGTGAACACACAGTTATGCATCAGGTCCCCATACTTTCCATCACGTTATGATAAGTAGTAATTCGAATGTAAAAGTATAAAAGTATATATTTATATTAAATTATATGCATAAATTTTAAAAAAATGACTGCATAGCGCAATAGATTCATTATTTTTGCTATTAACAAACACCCGTTTTAGTTGTATAGTTGTCACTATTAAGCTCTTAGCGAGTGTTAGCTAGACCAGTAGGGCTAGGTGGCGTGCGAGCCCGCCTAGTGGGCCCACATTCGTAGGCGTGGGCCATGTGTAGAGAAGTATTACACATCTTATTTAGTCCGAACTAGAAAGCGACCTAAGAGAATGAAATGAACTCTTGTACAGATGATGACGGCATTTCATGTGAATGCATTTCATAACGTTAATAGTGGGTCAACTTACTGAGTATTACTTAGAATACTCGACTTTTTAACGGTCAATATTGCTAAAAATAATAATGAAAGCCCTCAAAGATATAAATACTTTTAATAGCAAATTTTTTCTATGTGATAAATTCCTTAAGTGTTTTGATTAACCTAAAAAAAAAAATTCAAAAGATCTTAGGGTATTTATTTTTAATTTTTTTTTAAAAAAAAAAAACTTAAGAGTGTTATAAGTTTTTTTTTTTTAAAAAAAAAAAAAATTAAGAGTATTAACTAAAGTTTTGAAATTTCAAATTTATTTTTAAAACAAAGTATTAACGGTTTCATCTAACTACTAAAAAAAAGTATTTTTTATTTATATTTATTTATTTGAAAAGGTAAAGATATATTTAAAGACTTTTTTTGTGTGTAAAGAATATTGATGATACCTTTGGAGGCTCTAAGGATATTTTTTAAAACATTAAAATTTATAATTATTAACTATTTTTCTAATCATTAATCTTTAGTTGTTGTGGTGTAGTGGTTATCACGTTAGTTTTAAACACTAAAGGTCTCCAATTCTATCTTGGGCATCAACATTTTTTGGGTATTAAAATTTTCAACTAAAACAATTCGAGTTGGGTTGGTTCACGTCATTTATTCAATTAATCAAATTAAAATGTTAGTTTGTAAAATATCAAAGATTTACCATTCTATTTCAATGTATATTTTAAAAAATAACCTAAATTATTAAAACCATCATAGACGTGACCTTTATTCCCGACAAAATTGGATGTGTACTACTTCCCTACACACAACCTACATGTGCGAGCGTGAGTCCGCATGAAGTTCACACCCCCTGGATCCGTTAGAGTCGATTAATTGTTCGTATTCAGACGTCTGGAGGTTAGCAAACTTCTGAGTATCATTTAAGGTGTCGCGGTCATTGTTGTCCAAGAAGTGTTGCCTATGGCCACATGGCGGATGTCCTAGTCTTGCTTGTCCAGGACATGTTATCCAACCTAGATACGCCTTTACCATTACACGTTTGGTCAATACATGAGTGCATGATCGTTCACCAAAACCATGTCTACACCCGCCAGGGCTAAAATGCCAAAAAATATACTCTAGAAGGAATATGATTAGTTGTCACTTCTTCCTACCCTGAGTTATATGCTATTTAAGCCGTGGTATTTCTTAATTTTCTTATAGTCATATAACATTGCTTTCTTAAATTCTTCAAACCCTTTTGGTGGAGTCTTGTGGTAGAGGAAGTGAAGGTCACGTTGGCAACAATGCATTTAGCCGACGATGCAAAGTTATGGTGGAGTCCAAGTACATGGACATTCAAGATGATCGATGTACTATGGACACTTGGGATAGCTTGAAACAAGAACTAGCTCTTAGTTCTTCCCAGGGAATATCGAGATAATCGCAAGAAATAAATTAATAGAGTTGAGTCATACGGGCGGTCTCCAAGATTAGGTTAAGCAATTTATGGGCTTATGTTAGATATTCGTGATATGTTCGAGACAGACAAGATCTTCAACTTTATCGAGGGGCTGAAGCCGTGGGTGAAAAACAAGCTCTACAAACAAAGAGTTCAAACCCTCTCCACAGCCTATGTTATTGCCAAATGATTGTTTGATCTTGATAGCGATGAACCCTAAGGGATGGGGCAAAATAGAGCATCCACAAGTGGTGAAAATGAGAATCATCGACCAGACTCCCACAGAGGTGGGGAAGTAATAGATCCGAAGACATGGAGGAGGAATACAAATCCTTCCAACAAAGAGTTAGGACTCCATGTTGGAGACCTCACAGCCTGACTTGTCAGAGACAAAACCATGACCCCTCTTTTTGCTTCATATGTAAGGGGTGCTTATCAAGTATCTAAATGCCCATAGAAAGCAGCATTATGCGCCTTCTAAGAAAAACTCGAAATTAATTCAGAAAATTAGTACGAGACGGTAGAAACAGAAATACCGTTAGCCAGGATTATTAGACACCCCGCGTGAGGGTGTCAAAGTACTTGTCTGCTCTTCAGAAGACAGTGGAAGAGACAAAAGAACCAATGGAATGCGATCTCATGTATGTTGAGATTTTAATAAAAAATAAAGCAACAAGAAACACTATCTTTGACTCTGGAGCAACCCACAACTGCATAACGGAGATCGAAGCAAAACACTTGAATATCCTTTGGTATTGAGATATAGGGAAGATGAAGGGCATCAATTCAGCAACCTTACTCATCTTAGGAGTTACGAAGAGAACTCCGATCAAGCTGGGGACTTGGACTAGACAAAAAAACTTTGTGATAGTCAAGATGGATGACTTCGACTTTATTTTAAAGATAGATTTCCTACTATAACACAAAATCATTCCCATTCCCCTAGCAAAGAGTTTAGTAATAATGTGGTTAAACCCGGAGATTATCCAGACAAACACCCGCCAGCTAGAAGGGGTGAAAACTATGTCAGCACCGCACTTGAGACAGGATTTAACCAGGATGAACATACACTCGTTGCCATTACCGTATTGGAAGAGGGAAGCTCGAACGAGCCAATCCTAAAAAAGACCTCACCGTCAACTCAGAAACACCGCAACACGAGACCAGAAAGTCAGACAAAGTATTTATCTCCACCTAGGCAGATAAGTAGCAAGGTTGATGCCATATTGGGGGCAAAATCACGTGCCACGAACGAATGTCATATGACTCAACTCGAGCTAGCTGAATTCTACAAGCAGCTAAATAACTTACTAACAGTTAGGTTCATTAGACCCACAAATACCACTATTAGTGATCACCCAAGGGCTAGGGAGAGACACTGAGCCAACATTTATGCCGAAGGAGGGAAATAGAGACAAACCTCTGAAACAACACATGGTCGCGTAGAAGTACCATCAGACAGAGGGAGAGAAGGATCGGTCGAAAGTGTCGACCACAGTAGTTCAAAAAAAGAGAGAGTGTTCTAATTAAGTTGATTTCATATCAACTCCGAGATCAAAGCAACAAAAGTCAAAGACTGGTGCGAAAATACGATGGACAAGTAGAAGTTATCCACAAGGTAGGGAAGGCATCATATAGGATCCAATTGCTCCCATAGATGTAGAACAGTGCTATTGTCCACGTCAGAAACACGAAACGTTACTCTCCCGACTTAGAAGATGTCAAGCATATAGAGGCGATACGAACGCACACAAAGAAGAAGAATCTCCAAGTAAAGGAAGTAGGAGAAACATCAACTGAGGAGACACCAAGAGTCAACAAACCAAGAAGCAATTTTCAACAAATCGTTACAAATTGGAAGAGACTCCACAACACTAAGATCAATTGGAAGTGCGTCGAAGAGACCTAATGTAGCCTCAACATAAAACACCAAGTTGTCAAGAGTCAGTTGACAGAGATGTCAACCAATTGAGTGGGGGAGGATGTCATGGTCATGCTTGTCCAAAGCATGTTGCCTATGGCCACATGACAGATGTCTCGGTCTTGCTTGTCTAGGACATGTTTTCCATGGTTGCATGGTCGTTCCAAACCCCTTTTACATGCTTTCATAAAAGATAGGCCTTTACCATTTTACGTTGGGTCAAGACGGGGGTGTATGACCGTTCACCAAAATCATGTCTACACCTGCTAGGGCTAAAATGCCCCAAAATGTATTCTAGGATGATATGACAAGTTGTCACTTCTTTCTACCTTGAGTTATATGCTATTTACGTTGTGGTATTTCTTAATTTGCTTATAGTCTTATAACGTTGCTTTCTTAAATTCTTCAAACCATTTTCAAATGTATTTTCCTGCACACGTTTTCTAAACCTTTTGTCGTAATTTGTACTCGAGGTCGAAATATACGCCGACGTTGTCCACGACGTCTGAATTTATCACAGCTGACTTGTTTGCTTTATTAAAACATATGCTGCACAAACGCTAAGTCATCTCATCATGTTAAGTCATCTCATCATCATACATCTTACATCATCATGTTATCATGCATCATGTCATTGTCATGTCATCATCTCATATCATCACATACATCATCATATCATCATATCATCTATAACAACATCACACTATCCTATGACATAATCACATCATCATATAACATCATCACATCATTATATAGCATCATCACATCATCATACAACACCATTATATCATCACATAACATAAAGCATAAATGACACGTGCAAAGGCCACTTGGCACGTGTCATCATACATAAGGCAAGTCTTCCGACCGAGGCGACAGTAAGACAACTTACTTGGTTGGTCTTAGCCAAAGTTCTGTGTAACTCCAAATTTCCTTGTTTTCGTCCTACAAATTCGATCTCACTTATGTTGAGATTTCACCTATTTTGAATATTCACTTAAATGCCTCAATCAAAATTAAATTCTATGTTTTCATTGTTTCTAAGTTGAGTTTTCATACCATCCAAAGGTTATAATATTATTTTCATACAGCAATTAAAAAAAAAAAAAAGTTATTTCCTTTTTTTTTTTTTTTCTATTTTCCTTTTTTTTATTATTTTTTTTTAATTTGTTCTAGTACTTTTCGCCAATTTTAATGGATTGTTACTTTTTCTTTCATAAAAATGGTTGCGGATCATTATGATTTCCTATAACACATTAATTGTTCTTGATATTTAATTCTAACAAAAATCTAAATAATTTCAACGAAATTAATACATTTCAAAAAAATAAGAGGAAATGTAAAATATGACTAATGAACTCTTCAAATGACATCTCTCCCATAACTAAAACTAAATATGCATAAACCTTTTTGTTTTTGCATTAATGGAAGGAATTACGAATACTCGTTAAGAGAGGTAGTAGGAAAGAAGTGGTGAGAGGTTAATGGAGAGGTGAAAATCGATTACCATTTTTATTTTATTTTATTTTTTATTTTTTTTATTTTTTTATGGTTGTTATATCATATACTTCTAAAAGAACTTTGATCGTCAAAAGTGTTTTAATCTCGAAATAACTTTAGTCCTTGTCTATCTGGAGATGTTTGTGGTCTAGAATGTGCATTAAGTCGGTCAAGTATGTAAGAAATATGGATATGTAACATATGTTATATACTTTAAAGAGGGACTGTGGTAGGGGGATCTGCATGTCACTGGTACCGTCCAATCTAACATGTCGAAAGATCTACTGAAGTATGGACTTAGTTTATGTCTCATCTGAACTGTAGTATGTCTGATTGCTTGTGGATGTTTATAATAAAATGATGTAAAATTCACAAGAATAAGTGTAAGTATACACTATCACAAATAGCAAGTAATAAGTAAATGATCAATTTCACATAAAACTTATCTTTTTGGTTAATTTTATAGTTGGAAATTAAGTGAGTTTGTATGTAACATTCAAATGAGTGTTGGTGATTTAACTAATAAAAAAAAACTAATGCAGAGTGTCACTAATGTCAAAAAACATAAAATGATGAGAAAATCAACTATAATGAGGAAGGTTCGGCGGGAAGAGATTAAATACATAAGTTGTTGAGTTTTGTGGTAGATTTTAGTTCTTTTTAATAGACTACTAAGCCCACTCCGAAGGTCATGCATAGTGATTACTTCCATAATCAATTTTTAATTTCCATTAACAAGGCTCTAGAAGTATTATTCCTGACCCGTCTATTAACTTCAAGTACATTGCAATGGAACTAGAGTATTAAAGAGGATTTGATTGCTCCCTCTATTCTCTCGAATAAGAGAACAACTATGTGGGTAAAGTAGCTAATTAAACACACATGTAAATCATTAACAAAAACTCTTTAATAAACTAAAATCATACCATCAACATATTTAAACTATATAAAACTCTCTTGCCTCCCCTATAAAGTTCAGCTCTCCATACAACCTGAATTAAACTGAGGATCCCACATCTCAATCATATTAAATTGATAGAATAAGAAAAGAGAGTAAGGAATAAGATATTTATCCAGCTTTGTTGTTGTTCTTCAATAGAAGTTCCCTTCCTTTGAGCTCTCACGTCCACCTTTGCCCTAATCTATCATTTTTTTCCTTCTACTATCAACAGCTGCTAGATTAGGGTTTTTCTTCATCTTCTGTGGTTTCACAACAGTTCACAGCAGTAGAGACTCTGCTGTTTAATCCAATTTTCGTCCCAAAATTTGGTTGTCTGCCTTTTGTAGGTATCATTTTCCTTTTATAATGTTTGTTTCTTCTCATTTAGTGTTGAGAAATGATAAAATCGTCCACCTAGGATGTTTCTAATTTGGTAGTCAATGACCCACGTAGATTGCTGATGTGTATTAAAATTTTCATGTCATCCCCGAAAAGTTTGCTTTCTGAATTGCTTCAGCATCGGGGTCAGCAATTTATTTTCAAATTTGCAAGAAGTGTTGTTTCTAGATTTGCTACAATATCATGGTTCAACATAAATATTCTGGAATTTTACCAAATAACTAAATTAAGTATAAAATTAAACTCATTTATGCAAATTGATTCTTTTCATATTAAACCACAATTGACTATTTCATGTATACTAATAAGAATAAATGGAGCAATTAATGAGAAGATGATGAGTATGAGTGCAAAATTAACTATAAAAAGATTTGATATAACTCTACTTTTGGAGAGTTATCAATGTCGTCCAAGGCGTATCACGGTCATTCTTGTCCAAAGCGTGTTGTTTATGGCCACATGGCAGATGTCTCGGTGTTGCTTGTCCAGGACATGTTATCCATCGTTGCATGCCCATTCTAAACCCCTTTTACATACTTTCATCCTAGATAGGCCTTTACCATTTTACGTTTGGTCAAACGGGGGTGTATGACCATTCACCAAAATCATGTCTACACCCGCGAGGGCAAAAATGCCCCAAAATGTACTATGGGAGGATATGACTAGTTTTCACTTCTTCCTACCTTGAGTTATATGCTATTTAAGTCGTGGTATTTCTTATGGAGATGTAACCCGTAAACATCAACATAAATGGGGATGTAACCCAATGTATATGAACATACAATATGCATGAGGTCCCTATGATTTTCATTTTAAATCATTCTTATGAAACAACCCTATACATCATTCACACATTACCCTAGGTAACATGCATGCATCAATTAGGGTTGTATCTTAGAAAATTCGTGGTTATAATGCATCATGACATAAGGCCAGAAAGAATGCTGGCCTGAACCTGAACCAGTCAGAAAATGTATTCTCCGACTTGCTTCGGACCTTTCAAATGGGATGATAAAATGAAGCAAGGGGTCTCCCTTATGTAGGGGAGGCCAACTCCCTACTCCTCAACTTAAGCTGTGTGGGACAATTTCAATTTTTTTATTCTAATTTTTTTGGTTATTACATCAAGTTAGTTAGATAAACTTAATCATGAACCAACTTTATTCATAAAATTTTCATTTCTTTGAATCAAATCCAACCTAGATAAGTTCTCAATCCAACCCAAACTGTAAAGTTGGGTTGATCGAATTTTTGTGATCATCGAGTATTTTGAACACCCCTATAGTGTATTATATTTTTTATTGGTCAATTTATGCCTAATAAAAATTATTTTAACTTAAGATGTATATTTATATAACCTTGATTTGTAAGTTAGAAAATAGACAAACCTTTCAGAGCTAAGGAAAAAGAGACATGTGAGTGGGGGTATCCTATACAATGAGTTTGTATAAAACTGAAGCACGAAATATTTAATCTCTCTTTATAAATTCATTAATTGAGAAGATTAATATTTCACATATGATCATATGCGACTTGGTTTTAATTCTTAGTGAGTTACGAACTTTTGCCTATGAGGGTTATCCTTTGATTTGTATGGGTGAAAATGACTTTCGTAACCTAATCATTATGCCTGCAATTTTGTGTACTTGACCAAACAGGGAGATAGGAACATAATTTCACGAGATCACTTTCACTCATTCTCATATATGGTAAGTAGATGAGTAGTTTCCTGAAGTGTTGATTTCGAGATTTGAACAATAGGGCCCGACCCCTCTTACTGACTCAAGAGAGACTTAGTTTATGATTGAATCATAAACAAATTGCTCATTAGAGAATCAGTGGTACTTAAGGTGAAAGATGTAATTAGAGGGGTATAACGAACTTTTGACCCAGCTGTAATTACGAAAAAACTTGTGAATGATTGACTTGCTTGTAATGATTATATCAATGGATACAACTTGTTCTACCGTGCATAAAAGTGCAACTCTAAATATATAGTTAACGAATGAAAATTGATTAATTAAGACTTTAATTAATTAATTTCGTGTCACTAGATCTTATAAGCTATATGTCCATAAGGTCTCCTTCCTAGCTTATAACATTTAATGGTTCAATTTAGTTAAAAGAAAAATTTGAAGGATTCAAATTAAAATTTAATTTATTAAATATATTAAATATAAGGAAGAAAATAAATCTAATTTAAAGGATTGTAATAAATATTTAATATATTAAATAAATAATAATAAAAAAAATATTTAATTTAAAGTGTTTATTTAATATATTAGATATATTAAATATAAATAGACAAAAAATAATAATAATAATAATTTGAAGTGTTCACATTAATATTTAATACATTAACTATATTAAACATAAAAGAGAAAAATATATTTATTGTATCACACTTCCATCTTGGCTTAGAATCTCCCGGTTATACCAAGATTATAACTCTGCATCATTTTTTTGCATAAACGATGCACAAGTCACCTTTTGGTCATCCAGACAGTTCATTAATAGGAAAATTGTCTCAATCGACGATTTCCACAATTATACCTTTGTTGGATCTCCTGAGGCACCATTAAAGGTACGAGAATCTACCGCTTGAAATCTCGCATACCTCGCTTCTCGCATGGACTGCATATTGTTGGTTTGTTTGGTGGTCACCATCGTTTGCATCACAACCTAGAATGATTCGCATAACAGGGTCGTCATGCGGTACATTTAAGTAGTCGGTGCGTGGCTGGGGGTGGACTCCCTCTACCTCTACCCTGTCCTGTCATCTTTTTCCCTACCCCCTCTTCCACATCCTCTAGGTGACATGATTTATAATCAACACATAATTCCTCGTGATAGACAAATGACTCGGTCAACAATAGAACACTCAACAATAGCATTCAATTTTTTTTTAATTATCTTACGTATTTCATACCTGACGGCGATAGAGCATCAACGGTGGGACCATGGAACGCACTAAACATACCTCGTAAGCTAGTCTACAGAATCTGTAACCTAGGGTTCTGATACCAACTGTAACGACCGTATTTTTCTACTCAAATAGAGTCGCTACGATATGCATGATGTGACCTTTTTTGTGTGGAAACATTCATTTAAATAATTTATAACACGATGCCATGGACTTAAATGCTACTAACTCTTGATTATCCTCTTTTCGATAAAGAGCTCCTAAATCCATAGTGTTTATCAATTATCTTACTAACCATTTTAAGTGGTTTTGACTCTCATTGTATGGTCGATTAAAACTTAAACAATTTTCTAATTTATTTTAGTATTGTATAGTATTTTTTAGACAAGAAATAATCACTCGTATATTTCTTGTTTCTTTTTATTTTCCTGGTCGTTACAACATTATATCATGCGCCTATCATATCATAAAGCATGTCACAACATGTATCATATTCCAAAGCATCATATCATCATATCATAAACGTATCATATCATAATGCGTGTCTCATCATGTATTTACATTGCCAAACGTATTCACCATAACATAAATCATATCATTAGCACATCACATGTAATGACCTAAATTTTTACTAACTTAAAGTCGCTACCGTCATCATAGTCTATGCTCTTATGTGGAATAAACATTTAAAACATCATCGTGAAACATAATCTACATCTAAAACATAACTTCAACTTAAAACACTGTCATGGACTTACATGTTTGAAAACGTATTTAAAACAAGATAAGGACAATAATAAATAAAGCAAGTAAAACATTTAAATGAAAAAACACACTATACTAGCCTAAGTCTAAGAAAAGAAAATGCTACTATCCTATACACGTGACATGGTCTCTGATTTCAATGTTGTCGTTAGCTGTATAGGGGTGCTTTTGCATTTACCTAAAATAGAAATAGCACATGGCTTGAGTATTTTACAAAATACTTAGTAAGTGACCCCACTATTGGGGTCAAGGAATGCAAACACGTGCAACTCATGATCTAGGGACCTTAGTTAAAACAATCATGGGGGGGTGGCCTTCAGTTCAGACAATATTGGATGTAGTAGTACTTCCCTACACACGCCCACATATGCGAGCGTGGATCCCCAGGCGGTTCGCACATCCTAGACCCATTATAGTCGAGCTAGCTGTTCGTAGCGACGTCTGGAGGCCAGCAAACCCCTGAGTGTCATGCGAGGCATGATGATGATCATCATCGTAGTGTACGCGTCTGTACTCATCATCATAAAAGAGGAAGTAGTCTGATGTCTATGTACACACAGAATGCATGAGATCCCTATAGTTTCTCATCTTTAAAATATCGGTATGACACAATCTTAAGTTCCGTTCACATATTACTCTAAGTATATGCGTGCATTGGTTTTCATACATTCATCATCATTAACATTAACTAGTGTTGTGTCCTACGAAAGTCATCGTCATCATGCATCATGGCATTTAAAACATGCATTTCATCTTAATATGGAATAACGTTATATTAAGAAATTTTCTAATCTAACATCTTACATCATCATGTTGGTATGCATCATCGTCATCATACAACATCATCATGAAAGAAACATAGAACATCATACAACATCATATAATATCATATGGCATCATCATTTAATGCAATCACATCATCATACGTCATACGTCATACATAAAACATAAATGACATGTGCTAGGGCCATGAGGCACGTGTCGTCATACATCAAACAATTCATCCAATCTATCTGATAGTAAGGCCACTTATTTGGTTGGCCTTAACCCGCGTTTCCCTCAATTGGAGTACGCTTGTCTTCCATCCCTGGAAGTTGCTCCAACTATCACCGCGAGTCATTTCTTATTAGGATGTTCATCTTGTTTCGTTTATATTTCACATTTCTAATCTCATTTACTTGAATTTGTGAAATAGGGCATTATATTGACCTTAGTTACCTTAATTAGGATCAAAATCAGCTCCTAAAAGGTAAAATATTTATGGATCGATGTAATTTTGTTCAACCCGAGCTGAATAACAGATTTTTGAGCCACCGAGCCATAGCTGGAGTCGAGCCGCATGAGCTAAAGGAGTTGGCGTTTGCAGCACAGACACCAGCCGCTAGGAGAGGTGGACATGCGTGTAGGTCGCGTTCGGGTTGAGGCGCGGACTTTAGGTCAGCTACACGGGTCGTGGGCTGTAGGTGTTTGGCTTACGGATCGAGATTGCTACGGAGGGGCAAAGGCTATTGGGTTGGATTTAGGTCGCTCATGACGATTGGGCCATAACTTTGAGGTTGGGCTGAGTGTAGAGGTGTTGGGTTACAGGTTGGGATACGTTGTTGGGCTTCTTGTGGGTTGCTACAAGTAGATCGATGCCGATGTACTTGACCTGGATCTAGATCCGACAGATCCTTTCTTCTTCACTCGACTCCTCGCTATTTCACCCTCGAGTTTCTCTCTCTTTTTGACGTTGATGTTTTCCACCGGATCAGAGTCGTTTCGCACCTCTAGTTAGCCCTTTTTACACAGAATGTGTTCATTCGCTATTTTACCCTCGCATAACAACCATAACATTATTGTTCATCAGGAATCGTGCCCTCTCTCTCACTGACGTTAATCTCACGTTAAACACCATAAAAAGTATTGTTTGGCTTACCGTTCTTAGTATTGGGTTGCCGGTAGTCGTTGTCGCAACGTGTGTTTTCCATTTTAGCGTTGCGTCAAATCGATATCCCTTGTCGGTTTGGGTTCTTTGAAAAATACCATACAGTCGTTCCACCTCGATCTTTGTCTCACACTCCACTCTCTTGCAGATGTGTCTCTAAAGGGCGTGACTGAGTGTATCGTATCTTGACGGTCATGGGAGAGGCAAGCGCCTGCCCGAGAATTCTAGAGGCTTGACGAAATTCTTGGGGCTTCTGATGACTATGCAAAAATTTCTCTTTTTTTTTTTAATTTCAGGCGGTAACATCACATCAGAACACGTGTCATAACATTAACCTAACATGTCATAGTCATATCATATCACAGACATATCATAGTTATATCATTTCGTAAACATATCATAGTCATAACACTTCATAAACATATCATAGTTATATTATTTCATAAACTTATCCTAGTCATATCATTTCATAAACATTTTACACATGTAATGATGAAATTTTTTTTAAAAAAATATGAACTCGCCCACGGACCTGCGAGAATTTTGACAAGAGTTGAAATTCTCATTCCAACATCACAACCACGCCTCCCTGATGCGCACGCTTCTCCAAATATCCTTCATACCTTTAGCCACATGCTCCATATGCACTATAAGGGGTGATACAGAGAGAAACGAGAGAGAGAGAGAGAGAGAGAGAGAGAGAGAGAGAGAGAAATAAAAATCACAGGTAACTCCGGCGAGACAAACAAGAGAAACTCGATGTCAAATTGGTCATCCCACGCGACCAAAGAGTCCACCGACGCTTGCACGTACACATGAGGTAAGTTTTCACACCTTAATAACATCCCTTGTCACCAGAATCGAGATTGGACTTTAGAATTGTTTGGCTTCTCATAGATCTGTATGTTATAGGTGTTTAACATCCATAATACAACGTGAGAGGTGTAATGGAAGGGTCAATAGAGAAGAACCAAAGAAAAAACGATGAACAATGAACATCGGAGAATCATTTGAGAGGAGAGAGAAGGTCGTGGGAGATTTTCGTGATTATTTGGGTAAGGAAGACAAAGACTGTGGTCTTCGGGTCGGATCTAGATCTGTTAACCCAATACATGCTTCAACCCAAACCACTCACCTACAACCCATGACCCAAACACACACCCAGCCAAAGTCTGCAACACACATCCACTACCCGCGTGCCTACAGCCTGAAAACAACCCACGCCCGAGGCCCAACCTACTATGCCCCAACATCTGTTTCAACCAAACCTGAAGCAGCCTAGCAGCCCAGCACCCATGACCGCATACATGCTACCCGAATGATGTGATATGATTGACATATGAAATACAACCCCGACACACGCGTGAAAGATATGCTAAATGATATGATAAACGATATGATAAATGATATGATAAACGATATGATAAATGATATGATAAAGGATATGGTATGAAAGAAGATGCTAGTAGGGGTTGTATTATATGATAATGAAAATGAAAAATGTTGGGACCTTATTCATTATTGTGTGCTCATGCATCGAAGGATACCCCTTCTTCATTCACGATAATACGAACGCATATGCTACGAGGCAGAAGAACAATCATTATGTTTAACATAATGTACCTGTGACGGTCGCTATTTTCTATGGGTGTCCGACATCAACAGCTACCAGCAAATAGTCACCCGACCAGAATGGGGCTCAGGAGGTGTGCAAATCGACTGGTGGGTCCATACTCATATGTGTGGATCATTTGTAAGGAAGTTAATTACACATTCAAGTTGCCCGTTTAGGATAGCCGCTGTAGGTAAATAGACTGTTATGATAGATCTCATTCATGAAATTTTATGTGTTTTCATTTAACCTCGATTGGGGGTAATTTACTCATGTTATCATGCATCATGTCATCGTCATGTCATCTAATCATCATGTTATCATGCATCATGTCATCGTCATGTCATCTAATCATCATGTTATCATGCATCATGTCATCGTCATGTCATCATCTCATGTCATCATCATATCATCATCATCATCATCATCATATATAACAACATCACACTATTATATAACATAATCACATCATCATATAACATCGTCACATCATCATACAACATCAAATATTATCACATATCATAAAATATAAATGACGAGTCCTAAAGAAGGCAAGTCCTCCGATCGGGCCGATAGTAAGACAACTTACTTGGTTGGTCTTAGCCAAAGTTCTATCTAGCTTCAAATTGCTTGCTTTCGTCCTTTGAATTCATTCTTACTTATGTAGAGACTTCACCTATTTCGAATATTCATTTGATTGCCTCAGTAAAGATCGAATTCAATGTTTTCATTGTTTCTATACTGAGTTTGATAGTAAAACTTAAATTAAACAAATATGTCAATTTTATTTCATGCTTTTGAATCATATCATCCAAATATTGTTTGTTATAATATTATTTTCATATAATTGTTAAAACAATTTAACTTTTATGATTTTTTTTATTTGTCTGTGTTTTTTTTTTCTCTTTTCTTTCGATGTGTTCCAGTACTTTGTCAGATTCTCACTTTTTATTTCCTAAAAATAGTTGTGGATTATGATGATTTCGTAACAAGTTAATTGTTGTTGGTATTTAATTTCTAACAAAGTCTAAATAATTATAACCAAAGTAATACTTTTCAATAAAATAAAAGAAAGATTAAAATCCTCCTAAAAGGACATCTATAGTTGGAGTAGAACTAAATCTGTGTAAACCTTTTTGTTTTCTGTTTTTTTTTAAGAAAGGAATCACGTGGAGGGGTTAGGAGAGGTATTTTAGGATAAAAGTTGTGAGAGGTTAATAGAGAGGTAAAAAATCCCTTACCATTTTTTCTTATTATTATTATTATTATTATTTTTTTTTAGGGTTGCTACATCATGTACCTCTAAAAACACTTTCATCCTTGAAAGCATTTTAATCTCAGAATAACTTTGGTCCTTGTCTATCTGGAGAGGTTTGTGGTATGGAATGTGCATTAAGTTAGTCGAATATTTACGAATATGTGACATATGTTGTATACTTTAAAGAGGGACTGTGGCAGGGGATCTGTATGTCATTGGTGTTGATCTTTTATTATATGCAAATATCTTGTATTTGCTATTTTCATATCCTTGTAATTTATTTGATTCTCTAAATGATTATAAATAGAGAACTTTTACACCATTTAGGTGGGGTGGTTTTAGCAAATATTCTCATGGTATCAGAGCTCTTTCGGTGTATCCCCGATCCTTTATTTTCAATGACTTTTAAATCTACTTATCTTCTTCTCCACCACCACTACTGGTTTTGATGGTGTAGGGGCAGTCTCCATGGCTGCCGCAGGCGGAGCCGATTGATTACTCTTCGGCTCGACCCTTTCAGCCTCCAAATCATCCTTTGCAGGTTCACCCTCGTCATACTTTGTACATACAACATCACCTTCTCTAACACAATCGATTTTCCCCCCAGCCAACATAGCCTCTTTCATTTTCTTCTCAATCGGTCCTTCATCTTTCACATAAACCCTAACCTTAGGATCCTCATCAGCATTCTCATTGGAAATATACGAAATCTCGACATGCCCACCGACCTTTGGAATCTGGGCGCCGCGCTGGCCTCTTCGAGAACCAAGTTGCCGTCAACCTCCTCGCCAAAATTGGCTCCTTCGCTCACTATAGCTACTCTTCCAGCTTCAACACCGTCCTCGTCCCTTGCTCCGAGGGGTGTGGCTCCCTCTCCGTCTATTGGAACTTCACCACCTTCTATGGTAAGTAGATGAGTAGTTTCCTCAAGTGTTGGTTTCGAGATTTGAACAATGGCGGCCCACCCCTCTTACTGACTCGAGAGAGACTTAGTTTATGATTGAATCATAAACAAATTGTTTATTAGAGAATCAGTGGTGCTTAAGGTGAAAGATGTAATTAAAGAGGTACAACAACTTTTGACCGAGCTGTAATTACGAAAAAATTGTGAATGATTGACTTGTTTGTAATGATTATATCAATTGACACAACTTGTTCTACCCTGTATAAAAGTGCGACTCTAAAAATATAGTTAACGAATAAAAATTGATTAATTAAAACTTTAATTAATTAATTTCATGTCATGGGATCTTATAATCTATATGTCCTTAAGGTCTCCTTCCTAACTCATATAACATTAAAAGGTTCAATTTAGTTAAAAGAAAAAATTGAAGGGTTCAAATTAAAATTTAATATATTAGATATATTAATATAAAGAAGAAAATAGATCTAATTTGAAGGGTGGAAATAAATATTTAATATATTAAATAAATACAAATAGAGAAAAATATATTTAATTGGAAGTGTTCACATTAATATTTTATATATTAACTATATTAAACATAAAAGCGAAAAATATATTTATTGTAGCACACTTCCATCTTGGCTGAGAATCCTCCAGTTATCTTCCGACTATGACTCCGGATCATTTTTTAGCATAAACGATGCACATATTACCTTTTGATCATCTGGACAGTTCATTAATAGGAAGATTGTCTCAATCGACGATTGCCACAACTGTACCTTTGTTCGGTCCTCTGAGGTACCATTAAAGGTATGAGAATTTACCACTTGAAATTCCACATACCTCGCATCTCGCATGGATTAGGTATTGTTGGTCTGTTGGGTGGTCACCATCGTTTGCATGACATCCTAGAATGATTCGCACATCAGGATCGTCATGGGGTCCATTCCAGTAGCCGGTGCCACTGGGGGTGGCGCTGCTGCATCGGTTTGAGTTATTGATCCTTCACGAGGTGGACTCTTTCTACCTCTACCCCATCCTCTAACAGGGGTCATCTTTTTCCCCTACGCCCTCTTCCATGTCCTCAAGGTGACATGATCTAGAATAAGTAGGAATTCAAAAGTAAAAGTATAAAAATATATATTAAAGTATTTGCATAAATATTTAAATATGACTGCATAGCGTAGTGGATTAGCGTGTTTGACTTTGAATTAGATGGTTGTGGGTTCGACTCCCACTATTGTGTTGACATAAAACTTGCCATGATTGGTTTCTTGAATAGAGCTTAATGTGTTCATAAACTTTTTTTGGTTTATTCACTAAATTACCATGAATTTTGTCAAGAATATCATGAGTCAATCTCTAGGTGAACACCTTTCATAGGGATGATCCAAGAACCGCACAAATAAATCCAATAATGTGTTTTTGTGTCCATACATGATTGGTTTCTTGAATAGCTTAATGTATGTAAATAAATCCAATAATGTGTTTGTGTGTCCATACATGATTGGTTTCTTGAATAGCTTAATGTGTCCGTACATGATTTGTTTCTTGGATAGCTTAATGCTAGAACTATTATCACATAACACAACAGCGATACAATTTTCACTCCTTCATTAAGTAGAAACACATAACCAAAAGTACTTCTTATATCGTATTATCTTCTACATAATATATATCGATTAAAACTTAAACCATTAGCATTATCTAATTTGCTTTTATTGAAAGGGTCCAAACATTATTTGTTGGGGTTGTATAGATGGCCAACTTTTAGCCACCAATATTAAGATTCAAGAGTTTGATGCATTGTTGAAAATATAATGAAAGCCAAATACTATTTAAAGAGTTTGATGCATTGTTGAAAATACTAATGAAAGCCTTCAAAGATGTAAATAATGTTCAAGAGTTTGACACATGGTTGAAAAAATATATTTAAAGATTTTTTTTTTTTTAAAGAATATTGATGATACCTTTAGAGGTTCTAAAGATATTTTTTAAAATATTAAAATTTTTAATTATTAACTTTTTTTTTATGGTCAAGATTTAGTTGTTGTGGTGTACTGGTTATCACTTTAGTCTTACACACTAAAGGTTTCCAATTCGATCTAGGGTAGCAACATTTTTTGGAACAATTTTTTAGTCTATAAATAGAAAATGGTCGTATTCTAAAAGTGTCTATCATTTAAAAAATGTCTATCATTCTAAAAGTCATGCATTACAAAAAGTCATGGGATGGGTTGATTGGATTTTTCTGGTATCGATTTTTTTAAACGCCCCCATTGTGTATTATATTTTTTACGTCAATTTATGCCTAATAAAAATCATTTTAACGTGAGATGTACATTTATATAACATTTGTTGGTAAGTTAGGAAATATACCCACCTTTCAACGCATAGGAAATCAAAATTGCTCTTATTCAAATGCACTCGTCAAAGGCTTTCGAATCAAATAGACATGGTTTTATTCTTTTGTAAGAATCGATAGTTGGAATTTATGTCTAAAGTGTAACGATCCTAGATTTCTACTAACCTAAAGTCGCTACCATCATCATATCATACTCTCTTATGCACGAATAAACATTTAAATCTTCGTCATAAAACACTGTCATGGACTTACATGTTTGAAAACATCTTTAAAACAATATAAAGAAACTAAATAAAACAAGTAAAACATTAAAATTAAAAAAACCTTATACTAACCTAAAGACTAAGAAATAAAATACCACGTGCATGTGTCACAGTCTTTACTTCCGATGCCCTACACAAGTCCTACATGTGCGAGCGTCAGTCTGCAGGCACTTCGCACCCCCCTAGATCCATCAAAGTCGGCTAGTTGTTTGTAGTCGGACGTCCGAAGGTTAGAAACCTCCCAAGTATCATGCAAGGTGTCACGATCATGCTTGTCCAAGACGTTTTGCCTATGAATACATGGCAGATGTCCCGATCATGCCTGTCTAGGACATGTTGTCCATGGTTGCATGCCCGTTCCAAACCCCTTTTATATGCTTACATCCTAGATAGGCCTTTACCATTTCACGTTTGGTCAATACGAGGGTGTATGACCATTCACCAAAATCATGTCTACACCCGCCAAGACTAAAATGCCCTAAAATGTACTATAGGGAAATATGACTAATTGTCACTTCTTCCTACCCTGAGTTTTATGCTATTTAAGTCGTGGTATTTCTTAAGTTTCTTATAGTCATTTAGCGTTGCTTTCTTAAATTCTTCAAATTGTTTTGGTGGAGTCATGTGGCAGAGGAAGCGAAAGTCACGTTGACAACAATGCATCTAGCCGATGATGCAAAGTTATGGTGGAGTCCAAGTACATGGACATTCAACATGGTCGATGTATGTCCATGTACGGCGGACACTTGGGATAGCTTGAAACAAGAACTCCGTTCTCAGTTCTTCCCAGGGAATGTTGAGATAATCACTAGAAGGAAATTAAGAGAGTTGAGTCATACGAGCGGTATCTGAGATTTCATTAAGCAATTTTCGAGGCTTATGTTCAATATTCGTGACATGCTCGACACAGACAATATCTTCAACTTTATCGAGGGGCTGAAGCCGTGGGTGAAAAAAAACTCTACGAACAAAGAGTTCAAACTCTCTCCACTGTTAACTTCTAGCAATTGGGAGAAACGTCGACAAAAATAAAAACGGCCGAATGAAAAAATAAAAAATAACTGAAAGTAGAAGGAGAGAGAGAGATTTTTGCTGAAGACTCGATTCAATTTTTTATTTGATTCAGTTGACGGTATTTAAATAACAAGCCTATCCTAAAAATGGAAACAAGTGGAAACCTAACTTAAAGGTCTTCCACTCGACGTGGACTTCCCACTACTTTGATTGTGTGGGTTGAATAGAAAACAGGTTACCTAAAACCTAGGGATGAATTTCTAACCTAGGGATTTACCTAACAATCGTCTCCTAAAGCCCTACGGTATATGTCTACCATATTGTTTGAACTCCGATCATTGAGCGTAGTTCTTCAAATTTTACCCGCGCCAGGGACTTGGTGAAAATGTCTCCAAACTGTTCCTCTGTTCGGATGAAATCAATCTTGATGAGCCCTCGATCTGCACATTCTCAGATGTAGTGGAATCTGATTTTTATGTGCTTGCTCCGGTCGTGCAAAACTGGATTTTTGATCAGGGAGATCGTAGCTTTGTTGTCCACGTATAGCATTGGTGGATCGCTTTCTCTTCCGATGAGTTCTTCCATCAGTCGCGCAAGCCAGACCCCCTGTGTTGCCGCCGTCGAACCGGCGATGTATTCTGCTTCGCAGGAAGACAAAGAACCTACCTTTTGTTTTGTTGATTGCCAGCAGATCGCGCCGCCTGAGAGAAAGTAGATCATCCCGCTAGTGCTCTAAGTAGATCATCCCGCTAGTGCTCTTACGATCATCAACATCACCGGCCATGTCACTATCACTGTAGCTGACCAGCTCAAGCTTCGTCTTTCCCTTCTCTGCGCTGTATCTCACACCCCAACCTCTGGTTCCAGCCACATAGCGCAGGATGCGCTTGACAGCCACAAGATGCTCCTCCCGAGGTGCTTCCATGAATCTACTCACATATCCAGCTGAGTAAGCAAGGTCAGGGCGTGTATAGGCTTCCAACAATGCTGCGGTAATTGGTGGCATCGACTGTCGTCATAGTGCCGGCCTTCCTTAGCTGAAGCCGGGCCTCCATTGGCGTCCATGTAGGGTTACTCTCTGCAAGCCAAGTATTGTCCAACAGTTTGCCGGGCCTCCATTGGCGTCCATGTAGGGTTACTCTCTGCAAGCCAAGTATTGTCCAACAGTTTTTTCACGTATGCACTTTGGCAAATAGTGATGCCGGTAGTACTCTGTTGCACTTCGATGCCGAGGTAGTCGCTGCTCACCGTGGATGTGCGTGTACAGGACGGATTCTAACCTTGCCACTGGCGCAAATACCTCTTCTTCGCTACCAAAAGGAAAGCGGACTTCACGTCCATGTGGTGGACACCCCCCAAGAGCAATGTGCGGACACCCCCCAAGAGCAATGTGCCGCGATTGCCAGCAAAAGGCCACTGGTGCAAATACCTCTTCGAAGTCCACTCCTTGCTTCTGGACGTAGCCCTTCGCTACCAAACGGGCCTTGTGCTTTCACAACTTCTCCCTTTTCGTTGGGCTTCAGTTTTGAAGACCCATTTGAGCCCTATGGCTCACGGTGGTCTCGGCGGCACATCCTCTGGACTCCACGTTTGGTTGCCAATGAGGCACCCGTCGCACAGCATACCTCTTCGGTCTTGGCCGAGAGGCTAACGGGTTTGGAGTAGCCCAAACTTGCATGAGCAATTGGCCTCTTTGTGGCGGTGATGGAGATGCCGGGCACTCAACGGTGGCGTGGAGGAGTGAGCAAGCCTACTCAGGATGGACCGCACAATGTGTGTATTTTTGCACTTTGCATTTTCTTCTACTTGAACCTGAGACATGTGTGTTATTAGGTCGACACTCTAACCACTTGAGCTATTCAACTTGATGTTAATGAAGTTGGCTCCTCCAGAATGATATACCACCGATGGAATAAACCAGGCTCTGATACCACTTGTTGACTTCTGGCAATTGGGAGAAACGTCGACAAAAAAAAAATGGCCGAATGAAAAAATAAAAAATAACTGAAAGTAGAAGGAGAGAGAGAGATTTTTGCTGAAGACTCGATTCGATTTTTTATTTGATTCAGTTGACGGTATTTAAATAACAAACCTATCCTACCAATGGAAACAAGTGGAAAGCTAAAGGCCTTTTCCTCGACGTGGACTTCCCACTACTTTGATTGTGTGGGTTGAATAGAAAACAGGTTACCTAAAACCTAGGAATGAATTTCTAACCTAGGGATTTACCCAACATCCACAACCTATGCTATTGTCAAATGATTGTTTGATCTTGATAGCGATGAACCCTAAGGGATGGGGCAGAATAGAGCATCCACAAGTAGTGAAAATGAGAATTATCGACCAAACTCCCCCAGAGGTGGGGAAGTGATAGATCCAAAGACAGGGAGGAGGAATACAAATCCTCCCAACAAAAAGTTAGGACTCCATGGTAGAGACCTCATAGCCTGACTTGTCAGAGTCAAAACTATGACCAATCTTTTTGCTTCATATGTAAGAGGGCTCATCAAGTATTTGAATGCCCACAAAAAGCAGCATTATGCACTTCTAAGCAAAACTTGAAATTAATTCAGAAGATGAGTACGAGACGGAAAAAAATAGAAATACCATTAGCCAGGACTGTTGGACACCCTGCGTGGGGGCGTTGAAGTATTTGTCTTCTCATCAAAAGACAGTGGAAGAGATAGAAGAGTCAATGGAATGCGTTCTCATGTATGTTGAGATTTGGGTAAATCATAAAGCAGCCAAAAACAATATCATCGACTCTAGAGCAACCTACAACTTCATGACGAAGATCGAAGCAAAAAAGCTTGAATATCCTTTGGCATCGAGACGTAGGGGAAGATGAAGTCCGTCAATTCGATAGCCTTGCCCGTCTTAGGAGTTGTTGCGAAGAGAACTCCCATCAAGCTGGGGACTTGGACTAGACGAAAACGACTCTGTGATAGTCAAGTTGGACGACTTCGACATTATGTTAGGGATGGATTTCCTACTAAAAACACAAAGTCATTCTCAAGTCCCTAACAAAGAGGTTGGTAATAATGGGGTGTAACCCGACGATTATCCAAACCAACACTCGCTAGCTAGAAGGGATGAAAATGATGTCAGCACTGCAGTTGAGATAGAATCTAAGCCAGGATGAACCTACGCTCCCTACCATTACTATATTGGAGGAGGGAAGCTCGAACGAGCCAACCTCAACAAAGGCCTTGCGGTCAACTTAGAAACACCGCAACACGAGACAAGTAATTCAAACAAAGTATTTATCTCCACCTAGGAAGACAAATAGCAAGGTTGATGTTATATCGGGGGCAAAATCACATGCCACGAACAAATGTCATATGACTCAACCCGAACTAGCTGAATTCTACAAGCAGCTAAATGACTTACTAACCGTTGGATTCATTAGACCCACAAATACCACTGTTAGTGATCACCCAAGGGCTAGGGAGAGACACGGAGCCAACACCTATTCCGAAGGAGGGAGATAGAGACAAACCTCTAAAACAATACATGGTCGCGTAGAAGTACCATCGAACAGAGGAAGAGAAGGAACGGTCGGAAGAACGTCGGAAGCGTCGACCACAGTAGTTCCAAGAAGGAGAGAGAGTTCTGATTAAGTTGAGGTCAAATCTACTCGGGATCAAAGCAACAAGAGACAAAGGCTGGTGCAAAAATACTATGGACAAGTCGAAGTTATCCACAAGGTGGGGGGGAAGGCGTCATATAGGATCCAATTGCTCCCATGGATGCGGACTAGTCCTATTGTCCACATCAGTAACATGAAACGTTACTCTCCCGACCTAGAAGATGTCAAGCACATAGAGGTGATACGACCTCACACAAAGAAGAAGAATCCCCAAGCAAAGGAAGTAGGAGAAACTTCAACTGAGGAGATGCCAAGAGTTAACGAACCGAGAAGTAGTTTTCAACAAATCGTTACAAATTGGAAGAGACTCCACAAGACTGAGATCAGTTGGAAGCACATCCAAGAGACCTAATGTTAGCCTCAACATACAAAACCGAGTTTTCAAGGGTCGGTTGACAGAGACGTCAACCAATTGAGTGCGGGAGGACGTCATGGTCATGCTTGTGCAAGGCGTGTTGCCTATGACCACATGGCAGATGTCTCGGTCTTGCTTGTCCAGAACATGTTGTCCATGGTTGCACAGACGTTCCAAACCCCTTTTACATGCTTTCATCCTAGATAGGGCTTTACCACTTCACTTTGGGTCAATACGGGGTGTATGTCTGTTCATCAAAACCATGTCTACACCCGCTAGGGGCTAAAATGCCCCAAAATGTACTATAGCGGGGTATGACTAGTTGTCACTTCTTCGTACCTTGAGTTATATGCTATTTACGTTGTGGTATTTCTTAATTTGTTTGTAGTCATATAACGTTGCTTTCTTAAATTCTTTAAACAATTTTTTTAAATGTATTTCCTTGCACACGTTTTCTAAACCTTTTGTCGCAATTTGTACTCGAGGTCGAAATATACGCGGACATTGTCCACGACGTCTGAATTTATCATAGCAGACTTGTTCGCTTTATTAAAATAAGTGCTGCACAATCGCTATCCCGCTATTGCAAGAGTGCGATTGTGACACAAGGCATGATCGTCATCATCATCATCACCATAGTGTACGCGTCCGTACTCATCATCATAAATGAAGATGTAACCGATGTATATGAAAACACACAATATGCATGAGATCCCTATGGTTTTCATCTTTAAATCATTCTTATGATACAAACTTATACATCATTAACACATTACCCTAGGTAACATGCATGCATTTGCCTTCATTCGTTCATCATCATTAACATCAATTAGGGTGGTATCTTAGAAAATTCGTCGTCATAATGCATCATGACATTTAATACATGCACATCATCTTAATATGAAATATCATCATGTTAAGTCATCTCATCACCATGCATCTTACATCATCATGTTATCATGCATTATGTTATTGTCATGTCATCATCTCATATCATCACATATATCATCATATCATCTATAACAACATCACACTATCATATAACATAATCACATCATCATATAACATCATCACATCATCATATAACATCATCACATCATCATATAGTATCATCACATCATCATACTACACCATTATATCATCACATAACATAAAGCATAAATGACACGTGCAAATGCCACTAGGCACGTGTCGTCATCCATAAGGCAAGTCTTCCGACCGAGCCAACGATAAGAAAACTTACTTGGTTTGTCTTAGCCAAAGTTCTGTCTAGCTCCAAATTTCTTTGTTTTCGTCCTACAAATTCGATCTCACTTATGTCGAGACTTCACCTATTTTGAATATTCACTTAATTGCCTCAGTAAGAATTGAATTCCATGTTTTCATTGTTTTTAACTTGAGTTTTCATACCATCCAAATATTGTTTGTTATAATATTATTTTGATACAACCATTTAAAAAAAGTGTAAGCTTTCCTGATTTTTTTTTTCTATTTTTGGCCAATTTTGACGCTTACTTTTTGTTTCCTAAAAATGTAACACATTAATTGTTCTTGATACTTAATTCTAACAAAAATCTAAATAATTGCAATGAAATTAATATATTTCAATAAAATAAGAGGAAGATGTAAAATATGACTAATGAACTCTTCAAATGACTTCTCTGTTACGGGCATGACTAAATGTGCATAAACCTTTTTGTTTTTGCATTAAAGGAAGGAATTACTGGTACTAGTTAGGAGAGGTATTCTAGGAAACGAGTGGTGAGAGGTTGATGGAGAGGTGAAATTGGGTTACCATTTTTATTTTTTTTATTTTTTTATTTTTTTATTTTTTTAATTATAATTATTATTTTTTTATGGTTGTTATATCATATACTTCTAAAACAACTTTGGTCGTCGAAAGTGTTTTAATCTCGAAATAACTTTAGTCCTTGTCTATCTGGAGAGGTATATGGTCTAGAATGTGCATTAAGTCGGTCATGTATTTACGAAACATGGATATGTAACATATGTTATATACTTTAAAGAGGGACTGTGATAGGGGGGTTTGTATGTCACTGGTACCATCATACCTAACATGTCCAAAGATCTACTGAAGCATGGACTTAGCTTGTGTTTCATCTGAACCTTAGTATGTCTGATCGCTTGTGGATGTATATAATAAAATGATGTAAAATTCCTAAGAATAAGTGCAAGTATACACTATCACAAGTAGCAATTAATAAGTAAATTATCGATTCCAAAAGAACCCATCTTTTTTGGTTAATTTTTATAGCTGGAAATTAAGTTCGTTTTTAGGTAACATTCAAATGAGTGTGGGTGATTTTAACTAATTAAACAAAACTAATGCAGAGTGTCACTAATGTCGAAAAACATAAAATGATGAGAAAATCAACTATAATGAGGAAGGTTCGGCTGGGAGAGATTAAATACATAAATTGTTGAGTTTTGTGGTAGATTTTAGTTCCTTTTAATATACTACTAAGCCCACTCCGAAGGTCATGCATAGTGATTACTTCCATAATCATTTTTTAATTTCCATTAACAAGGCTCTAGAAGTATTATTCCTGACCCTTCTATTAACTTCAAGTATCCTTGCAATGGAACTAGAGTATAAAAGAGTATTTGATTGCTCCCTCTATTCTCTCGAATAAGAAAACAACTATGTAGGTAAAGTAGCTAATTAAACACACATGTAAATCATTAACAAAGACTCTTTAATAAACTAAAATCCTACCGTCAACATATTTAAACTATATAAAACTCTCTTGCCTCCCCTATAAAGTTCAGCTCTCCATACAAGCTGAATTAAATTGAGGATCCCACATCTCAATCATATTAAATTGATAGAATTAGAAAAGAGAGTAAGGAATAAGATATTTATCCAGCTTTGTTGTTTTTCTTCAATAGAGGTTCCCTTCCTTTAAGCTCTCACGTCCACCTCTTTGCCCTAATCTATCATTTTTTTCCTTCCACTATCAACAGCGGCTAGATTAGGGTTTTTCTTCTTCTTCTGTGGTTTTAAAACAGTTCATAGCAGTAGAGACTCTACTGTCTAATCCGATTTTCGTCCCAAAATATGGATGTCTCCCTTTTTAGGTATCATTTTCCTTTTATAATGTTTGTTTCTTCTCATTTAGGGTTGAAAAATAATAAAATTGTCCACCTAGGATGTTTTTAATTTGGTAGTCAATGACCCACGTAGATTGCTGATGTGTATTAAAATTTCCATGTCATCCCCGAAAAGTTTGCTTTCCGAATTGCTTCAGCATTGGGGTCAGCAACTTATTTTCAAATTTGCAAGAAGTGTTGTTTCTAGATTTGCTACAATATCATGGTTCAACATAAATGTTCTGGAATTTTACGAAATAACTCAATTAAGTATACAATTAAACTCATTTATGCAAATTGATCTTCTTTTCATATTAAACCACAATTGACTATTTCATGTATACTAATAAGAATAAATGGAGCAATTAATGAGAAGATGGTGAGTATGAGTGCAAAATTAACTATAAAAAAGACTTGATATAACTCTACTTTTGGAGAGTATCAATGTCGTCCAAGGCGTGTCACGGTCATTCTTGTCCAAAGCGTGTTGCTTATGGCCACATGACAGATGTCTCGGTGTTGCTTGTCCAGGACATGTTATCCATAGTTGCATGCCCATTCTAAACCCCTTTTACATACTTTCATCCTAGATAGGCCTTCACCATTTTACGTTAGGTCAATACGAGGGTGTATGACCGTTCACCAAAATTATGTCTACACCCGCGAGGGCAAAAATGCCCCAAAATGTACTATAGGAGGATATGGACTACTTTTCACTTCTTCCTACCTTGAGTTTATATGCTATTTAAGTCGTGGTATTTCTTATGGAGATGTAACCCGTAAACATCATCATAAATGGGGATGTAACCCGATGTATATGAACATACAATATGCATGAGGTCCCTATGATTTTCATTTTAAATCATTCTTATGAAACAACCCTATACATCATTCACACATTACCCTAGGTAACATGCATGCATCAATTAGGGTTGTATCTTAGAAAACTCATCGTTATAATGCATCATGACATAAGGCCAGACAGAATGCTGGCCTCAAGCTTTCAGAAAAAATGGGATGATTTGGACGGATAAAATGAAGTAAGGGGTCTCCGTTTTGTAGGGGAGGCCAACTCCCTACTCCTCAACTTAAGCTGTGTGGGACAATTTGAATTTTTTTTTATTCTAATTTTTTTGGTTATTACATCAAGTTAGTTAGATAAACTCAATCATGAACCAACTTTATTTATAAAATTTTCATTTATTTGAATCAAATCCAAACCTAGATAAGTTCACAATCCAACCCAAACTGTAAAGTTGGGTTGATCGAATTTTTTCTGATCATCGAGTTTTTTGAACACCCCTATAGTGTATTATATTTTTTATTGGTCAATTTATGCCTAATAAAAATTATTTTAACTTAAGATGTATATTTATATAACCTTGATTTGTAAGTTAGAAAATAGACAAACCTTTTTAGAGCTAAGGAAAAAGAGACATGTGAGTGGGGGGTATCCTATACAATGAGTTTGTATATAAAACTGAAGCACGAAATATTTAATCTCTCTTTATAAATTCATTAATTGAGAAGATTAATATTTCACAGATGATCATATGCGACTTGGTTTTAATTCTTAGTGAGTTACGAACTTTTGCCTATGAGGGTTATCCTTTGATTTGTATGGGTGAAAATGACTTTCGTAACCTAATCATTATGCCTGCAATTTTGGTTACTTGATTTTGGGTACTTGACCAAACAGGGAGATGGGAACATAATTTCACGAGATGACTTTCACTCATTCCCATATATGGTTAGTAGATCAGTAGTTTCCTGAAGTGTTGATTTCGAGATTTGAACAATAGGGCCCCACCCCTCTTACTGACTCAAGAGAGATTTAGTTTATGATTGAATCATAAACAAATTGCTCATTAGAGAATCAGTGGTACTTAAGGTGAAAGATGTAATTAGAGGGGTATAACGAACTTTTGACCCAGCTGTAATTACGAAAAAACTTGTGAATGATTGACTTGCTTGTAATGATTATATCAATGGATACAACTTGTTCTACCGTGCATAAAAGTGCAACTCTAAATATATAGTTAACAAATGAAAATTGATTAATTAAGACTTTAATTAATTAATTTCGTGTCACTAGATCTTATAAGCTATATGTCCATAAGGTCTCCTTCCTAGCTTATAACATTTAACGGTTCAATTTAGTTAAAAGAAAAATTTGAAGGATTTAAATTAAAATTTAATTTATTAAATATATTAAATATAAGGAAGAAAATAAATCTAATTTAAAGGATTGGAATAAATATTTAATATATTAAATAAATAAAAATAGAAAAAAATATATTTAATTTAAAGTGTTTATTTAATATATTAGATATATTAAATATAAATAGACAAAAAAAAAAAAATTAATTTGGAGTGTTCACATTAATATTTAATACATTAACTATATTAAACATAAAAGCGAAAAATATATTTATTGTATCACACTTCCATCTTGACTTAGAATCTCCCGGTTATACTTCGACTATAACTCTGCATCATTTTTTAGCATAAACGATGCACAAGTCACCTTTTGGTCATCCAGACAGCTCATTAATAAGGAAATTGTCTCAATTGACGATTTCCATAATTATACCTTTGTTGGATCTCCTGAGGCACCATTAAAGGTACGAGAATCTACCGCTTGAAATCTTGCATACCTCGCTTCTCGCATGGACTGCATATTGTTGGTTTGTTGGGTGATCACCATCGTTTGCATCACAACCTAGAATGATTCGCATAACAGGGTCGTCATGGGGTCCATTCAAGTAGTCGGTGCGTGGTTGGGGGTGGACTCCCTCTACCTCTACCCTGTCCTGTCGTCTTTTTCCCTACGCCCTCTTCCAAATCCTCTAGGTGACATGATTTATAATCAACACATAATTCCTCATGATAGACAAATGACTCGGTCAACAATAGCATTCAATTTTTTTTTAATTATCTTACGTATTTCATACCTGACGGCGATAGAGCATCAACGGTGGGACCGTGGAACGCACTAAACCTACCTCGTAAGCTAGTCTACAGAATCTGTAACCTAGTGTTCTGATACCAACTATAACGACCCTATTTTTCTACTCAAATAGAGTCGCTACGATATGCATGATGTGACCTTTTTTGTGTGGAAACATTCATTTAAATAATTCATAACACGATGCCATGGACTTAAACATTCGCAATAAAACCTTAAAACAAAATAACGAAAAATAAACCACTTGAAATTTATATAAAACAAAAAAAAGATTAAAACAATGTCCTAATCAAACTTAAGGACTATAAAATAAATAAAATGTCCGTGTGTAGGAACCCTTGTACTCAGTAAGTGGCCCCACTATTGGCGTTATGAAATGGGTCACATGAAATGTAGTCATCATCTGTACAAGAGTTCATTTCATTCTCTTAGGCGGCCTAGTTCGGGTAAATTAGATGTGTAATACTTCTCTACACATGGCCCACACCTACGAACGTGGGCCCACTAGGCGGGCTCGCACGCTCCCTAGGCCTACTGGTCTGGCTAGCACTCGCTGAGAGCTGTTGCTGGACACCCGTAGGAAATAGCAGTTGTCGTAGCATTATGGCGAACAAGATGATCACAATCAGTCTCATGAAGTATGTGTCCGTACTCATCATAATGAGGTAGTATCTCGATACTCGTGAATATAAAATTATGCATCAGGGCCCCATACTTTCCATCACGGTATGATAAGTAGGTATTAAAAAATAAAAGTATAAAAATATATATTTATATTAAAGTATTTGCATAAACTTTCAAAAATGACTGCATAGCATAGTGGATTAGCGCGTCTGACTTCGGATCAGAATATATCCTAACGGGAAGCTTGGATGTGTAATTAATTTATCCCAAATCTATAGTGTCTTTCAACTATTTTCCTACCGTGGCTATCCTAACGGGAAGCTTGGATGTGTAATTAATTTCCTAGTTGGTAGGTTCGCACACCCCCTGGGCCTCCTTTTCTTATCGGGCGAGTATTCTCTAGTAGCTCTCGGTGCCGGACTCCCGTTAGGAGTGGCATCATTATGTCTGTTCTCCTACCTAGTAGTGTTCGCGTCCGTACCATCGTGAAGGAATAGGGGTATCCCCCTTTTCTTATGGGGCGAGCATTCTCTCGTGCATTCTCTAGTAACTCTCGGTTCCGGACACCCAATAGGAGTGGCATCATAATGTGTATTCTCCTACCTAGTAGTGTACGCGTCCGTACCATCGTGAAGGAATAGGGGTATCCCCAAATGCATGAGCACACAATAATATATGAGGTCCCAACATTTTTTTTTCATTTTTAATTATTGTTTAATACAATCCCGCTAGCATTTCGTACATATCATATCATTTATCATATCTTTCATGCATACGTCGGGATTGTATTTCATGCTAGTTCGTCGTTTTTCATGTCAATCCTATCATATCATTCCGTGACTCGGTCAACAATAGAACACTCAACAATAGCATTCAATATTTTTTTTTAATTATCTTACGTATTTCATACCTGACGGCGATAGAGCATCAACGGTAGGACCATGGAACGCACTAAACCTACCTCGTAAGCTAGTCTACAGAATCTGTAACCTAGTGTTCTGATACCAACTATAACGACCCTATTTTTCTACTCAAATAGAGTCGCTACGATATGCATGATGTGACCTTTTTTGTGTGGAAACATTTATTTAAATAATTCATAACACGATGCCATGGACTTAAACATTCGCAATAAAACCTTAAAACAAAATAACGAAAAATAAACCACTTGAAATTTATATAAAACAAAAAAAAGATTAAAACAATGTCCTAATCAAACTTAAGGACTATAAAATAAATAAAATGTTACGTGTGGGCCGTGTGTAGGAACCCTTGTACTCAGTAAGTGGCCCCACTATTGGCGTTATGAAATGGGTCACATGAAATGTAATCATCATCTGTACAAGAGTTCATTTCATTCTCTTAGGCGGCCTAGTTCGGGTAAACTAGATGTGTAATACTTCTCTACACATGGCCCACACCTACGAACGTGGGCCCACTAGGCGGGCTCGCATGCTCCCTAGGCCTACTTGTCTTGCTAGCACTCGCTGAGAGCTGTTGCTGGACACCCGTAGGAAATAGCAGTTGTCGTAGCATTATGGCGAACAAGATGATCACAATCAGTCTCATGAAGTATGTGTCTGTACTCATCATAATGAGGTAGTATCTCGATACCCGTGAATATAAAATAATGCATCAGGGCCCCATACTTTCCATCACGGTATGATAAGTAGGTATTAAAAAATAAAAGTATAAAAATATATATTTATATTAAAGTATTTGCATAAACTTTCAAAAATGACTGCATAGCATAGTGGATTAGCGCGTCTGACTTCGGATCAGAATATATCCTAACGGGAAGCTTGGATGTGTAATTAATTTATCCCAAATCTATAGTGTCTTTCAACTATTTTCCTACCGTGGCTATCCTAACGGGAAGCTTGGATGTGTAATTAATTTCCTAGTTGGTAGGTTCGCACACCCCCTGGGCCTCCTTTTCTTATCGGGCGAGTATTCTCTAGTAGCTCTCGGTGCCGGACTCCCGTTAGGAGTGGCATCTTTATGTCTGTTCTCCTACCTAGTAGTGTTCGCGTCCGTACCATCGTGAAGGAATAGGGGTATCCCCCTTTTCTTATGGGGCGAGCATTCTCTCGTGCATTCTCTAGTAACTCTCGGTTCCGGACACCCAATAGGAGTGGCATCATAATGTGTATTCTCCTACCTAGTAGTGTACGCGTCCGTACCATCGTGAAGGAATAGGGGTATCCCCCAAATGCATGAGCACACAATAATATATGAGGTCCCAACATTTTTTTTCATTTTAATTATTGTTTAATACAATCCCGCTAGCATTTCGTACATATCATATCATTTATCATATCTTTCATGCATACGTCGGGATTGTATTTCATGCTAGTTCGTCGTTTTTCATGTCAATCCTATCATATCATTCCGATTACATAAATATGTCATATCATAACGTTCCATGCTTCCTGACATAACAATCTTCATCATATACATATCATACCATAACATATCGCATCACAATATATCATATCATAAACATGACAATTTATCACATATCCCGTATTTCATATAATTTTCATATCATTTCACAACATATATATATATACATATCCATCATTCACATGTATCATAATCATATCATTTCGTAGCCATATCGTTTCCTAAACTTGTCATAGTCTTATCGTCCTTATACATCTTATAGTCGTATCATTTCATGAACATACCTTAGTCATATCGTTTTCATATGCATATCCTAGCCATATCGTTTCCTAAACTTGTCATAGTCTTATCGTCTTTATACATCTCATAGTCGTACAATTTCATGAACAAATCTTAGTCATATCATTTCCAAATTCATATCCTAGATCATATCGTTTCATGAACGTATCCTAGTCTTACCGTTACAAGAACGCATCCTAACCATATCGTCTTATGAACGAATCCGAGTCAATCATATCATATCTTTGTCATATCGTTACATTACGTTTATCGCATCCTTCTCGTATCCTATCTCACACATATCATTGAACACATCATGATGTAAGAGTTATCATATCATTCACATATCATAACACATACATAACATATCATAGTCATAACGGTTCATAAACAATTCACACATATCAAGTTTATGACACGTGCAAAACTACAGAGCACGTGTTAGCATCAAATATAATCGTGCTGATAGTAAGGCCACTTACCTGATTAGCTTAAGCTGTTGTCACTAATTTAAAGTTTGATTCTATTCTTTGAAATCCAAGTCAACCTATGTGAGCCATGACATCAGTTTTAAATTGGGTTAAGGTAGGAAAAATATAAGGATAGATCATGAAATTAAAAAAACAATAAAAATGATTAGTTTAAAGATACTATAGGTAACAAAAATAAAAAATATTATAAAAATATTTTAATTGAAATACACTTACATGGGAGCCCTAAACTATTAGAAAAATAAAAGAAATATAGAAATTGCTATATAATAATGTTGCAACAAATAGATAATAAATATATTAGAATTTCGAATTACTTGTCCCAATTTTATAAAAAAAATCTTTAAATCAACTAAAACTTCTATGGATCCCATTTTGTGTCCACTATTTTAAGTGTGAAAAAAATTCCTACAATAATCAAGAATTCTCTCACCCGCACACGTTGATCTAGAAGCTATAGTTAACATTAAAACGGTCAAAATATTTTGGACAACTTTTGATAAAACTCGGTATTTAAAATTATTTACTTTCCACCAAGATAACCTATGTGAAAAAAGTATTATTAAATTATATGCGTAGATGGAAAGTAAAAAAGTATTCAAAATAACCTATGTGCATTGAACATTATATGCATTTGTTTCAAAATAACCTAAATATATGTATAAATGATAATTAATAAATCTATCATAAATCATATTATTAAATTAAATGATTGTTTGTTAAAAACATGTTAGAATAGTTATACGTTAATTTATTCATATTATAAATAATGTGTTTTAAAATAGTATGAAATATTAAGGTACTTTAAAAATATTTAAATAAAAAATTAAAAATAATCCAATAATATAAAAGAACTTAAACAAAATAATAAAAAGAATTAATGTATTTGAGCTAATTGTCTGTAGTCGGACGTCCGGACAAACTCCCGAGTATCATGCAAGGCATGATCGTCATCATCATCACCATAGTGTACGCGTCCGTACTCATCATCATTAATTGAGAAGTAACCTGATGTCTATGAACACACAATATTCATACAATCCCTATGATTTTCATCTTTAAATCATTCTTATGACACGAACCTATACAACATTCACATATTACCATAGGTAACATGCATGCATTGACCTTCATATGTCTATCATCATTAACTTCAATTAGGGTTGTATCTTAGAAAACTCGTCGTCACAATGCATCATGACATTTAGTACATGCATATCATCTTAATATGGAATCTCATCATATTAAGTCATCTTATCATCATATTAAGTCATCTTATCATCATATAACAACATCACACTATTATATAACATAATCACATCATCATATAACATCGTCACATCATCATACAACATCATTATATCATCACATAACATAAAACATAAATGACACGCGCAAAGGCCACTATGCAAGTCTTCCGACGAGGACGATAGTAAGGCAACTTACTTGGATGGTCTTAGTTAAAGTTCTATCTAGCTCCAAATTGCTTGCTTTCGTCCTTCGAATTCATTCTCACTCATATAGAGACTTCACCTATTTTGAATATTCACTTAATTGCCTCAGTAAAAAGCGAATTCAATGTTTTCATTGTTTCTAAATTGAGTTTGGTAGTAAAACTTAAATTAAAAATTATGTCAAGATCATACCATCCAAATATTGTTTATTATTATATACCTCTAAAAAAAAAAATTCGTCCTCGAAAGTCCTTGTCTATCTGTAGAGGTTTGTGGTCTAAATGTGCATTAAGTTGGTCAAGTATTTACGAAGCATGAATATGTGCATATGTTGTATACTTTAAAGATGGACTGTGGTAGGGAGATGTGTATGTCACCGGTGTTAAGGATATTTAGTACTCAATTATAGTTTACCATATATATCATATTTGATCTTTTATTATAGGCAAATATCATATATCCATTTATTCTTCTTTCCACATCCTTGTAATTTATTTGATTCTCTAAATGATTATGAATAGAGAACTTTTCACACTATTTAGATGTGGTGGTTTTAGCAAATATTCTCATAGTATTAGAGTCCTTTCGGTTTAGCAACCCCGATCCTTTGTTTTCAAAGACTTTTAAATCCTCTACTTATTTTCATCTCCACCACCACTACGTGTTTTGATGTTGTAGGGGCAGTCTTCATGGCTGCCGCAAGCGGAGCAGATTGATTACTCTTTGGCTCCACCCTTTTGGCCTCCAAATATCCTTTGTAAGTCCACCGTTCGCCATACTCTGTACATACAACATCACCTTCTTCAACACAATTGGTTTCCCCTTAAGCAACATAGCCTCTTTCATTTTCTTCCCAATCGACTCTTCATCCTTCATAGAAACCCTAACCCCAGGATCCTCATCAGCATTCTCATTGAAAATATACGGAATCTCGACAAGCCCACCGACCTTCTGCAAAGATTTACCTTTGGAATCCCGAGCGCCGCACTGGCCTCTTCATGAACAAAGTCGCTTTGTAACATAAGGCTCCTCATTAAATTAAATGTTATTTAAGGGACACCCTTGGTCATAAGCCATCGATATATAATTATAGGGGCATTTTAGTCATTTTACACCTACCCTTGGTTTAGCCTCTTATCATAATCTAATGATTATAAAATTTCATACATAACCTCATCATGTCATATTGAGCCTTCTCCTAAAATTTCATGAGAAATATTATCCATTTAGTATGTTTGTGGCTCAAAGGGCTTCATTGAAATCAACATTCATGTGGACACTAATGTTGAAACCTTAAATACTTAACTTAACCTTAATTTCAATTTTCTCACTTTCTTCAAGATAACTTGCTTTCTTCCGTCAATAAGTCAATAGTTTAATCAGTTTCTTTCCGTACATGGTCCTCGTAGTCAAATTTTTTTTAAGCTTTGCTAAAGGTCCAATAATGCACTTATTTGTCCATGCGTCCTCAAGGTCTCATTTTAACATTTTTTTATTCCTCATATGAAAAGGCAACACAATCAAAGGGGCTTTATTTATTTTTTTTAATATTGCGACTCCTCCCCCAAATCAATCTTAAATCATTCTTAAATTTAACATATCTTGAAAATCTCAAACTGCAGTCCATGTTTATAAATATTAATAAAATATTGACCATGATCATAATATCTCATCCACACGGTGGTTTGATACTTTTAAAACTACCTCATAACTTTCATACTTGAAACTATATTTTTTAAAACTTTTCAATTAGTGTTAAGGGCAGGGGAGGTCTTCTACCTCTCATTACTTCCAAAGCATAGCTCCCATTAAAGTCACTTATGTCATTCATAAATCAGTTTAAGTATACAATGTTTCAACTTTTAATATCTATAGCAGACTATAAGATACTGTAGTCTATCAAGTTTTCTTGGTCATTTTCATTTGAATCTACTTAATCGTCAATTTATGTTGATACATTCTTTCCCATCTCTATGGTCATAACATTGCGTATTTTAACTATGTTCAAGACGTCTGACTGAAACATCTGATCTTTGTTAGCAAAATCATTGTCATGTAAATACTAGTGTTGAGTAGCTCAATAAACTCTAACTCCCCATTCATGGTACAATTATCCTATTCTAATCTAAACTCTAAGAAATTAGATACAATTATCCTATGCATGTGTCATAGTCTTGACTTGCGATGTCGTTGTCAGCCGTACATGGGTGTCTTGCCTTTACTTGAAGTAGAAGTAGCACGTGGCTTGAGTATTTTAAGAAATACTCAGTAAGTGACCCCAATATTGGGGTTAGATGTAAAACACATACAATCATGAATGAGATCTATCATTTCAATCTCCTTACGCGACTACTATCCTAAGTGGGTAAATGGATGTGTATTTACTATTCTATATATGGCCGTGCGAGTATGACCCACCAATCGGTTCGCTCACCTCCTAGGCCCCTTTTTGGTCGGACTAGCATTCTATGGTGCTATAACCGGACACCGGTAGCGTAGTGATCGTCGCAACATTATGATAAAAATAATGATCATTTTCTTGCTTCATAACGTACGCATCTATACCATCGTAAAAGGGGAGATTCCCTAATGCATGTAACATACAATGATGCATAAGGTCCCAACATTTTCATTCATTAAATCACATAAAAAAAATCCTTCCATTTTCCTTCATATCATATCATTTTTCAACATAGCCTTTAAGACATGTATCGAGGTTGAATACCGTATCATTTATTTCATACATCATATTATGTCATATCATGCACATAACATGTCCTTCAACATATCACATTATATCATGCGCGTATCATATCATAAAGCATGACACAACATGTATCATATTCCAAAGCATATCATATCATTAGCATATCATATCATAGACATATCATATCATATCATAATGCGTGTTTCATCATGTACTATATCGTCAAACGTATTACACCATAACATAAATCATATGATCAACACTTCACATGTAATGAGCCTAGATTTTTACTAACCTAAAGTCGCTATCGTCATCATAGTTTATGCTCTTATGTGGAATAAACATTTACAGCCTCATCGTGAAACATAATCTTCATCTCAAAACACTATATTGGCTTTACGAGTTGGAAAATGTATTTAAAACAAGATAAGGACAATAATAATTAAAGAAGTAAAACATTTAATGAAAAACACCCTATACTAGCCTTAAGTCTAAGAAAAGAAAATACTACTATCCTATGCATGTGGTATGGTCTCTGATTGTAATGTTGTCGTCAGCTGTACAAGGGTTTCTTGTCTTTACCTAAAAAAGAAATAGCACATGACTTGAGTATTTTAAGAAATACTCAGTAAGTGACCCCACTATTGAGGTCAAAGAATGCAAAAACGTGAAACTCATGATCTAGGGAAATGTCGTTAAAACCATCATGGGGGGTGTCCTCAAGTTCAGACAACATTGGATGTGTAGTACTTCCCTACACACGACCCACACGTGCGAGCATGGATCCCTAGGCGATTCGCACCCCCTAGTCCATTCATAGTCGAGCTAGCTGTCCGTAGCAACATCCGGAGGCCAACAAACCCCTGAGTGTCATGTGAGGCATGATGATCATCATCATCGTAGTGTACGCGTCTATACTCATCATCATAAAAGGAGAAGTAGTCTGATGTATATGTACACACAAAATACATGAGATCTCTATAGTTTCTCATCGTTAAAACATCTTTATGACACAACCCTAAGTTCCGTTCACATATTACTCTAAGTAATATGTGTGCGTTGGTTTTCATACATTAATCATCATTAACATTAACTAGCGTTGTGTCCTACGAAAGTCATCGTCATAGTGTATTTCATCTTAATATGGAATAACGTTATATTACATCATCATGTTGTCATGCATCATCGTCATCATCTTTAAACCATGCATTTCATCTTAATATGGAATAACGTTATATTAAGAAATTTCCTAATCTGATATCTTAAATCATCATGTTGTCATGCACCATCGTCATCATACAACATCATCATGAAAGAACATCATAGAACATCATATAATATCATATGGCATCATAATATAACTCAATCACGTCATCATCCGTCATACGTCATAAGTCATACATCATACATCATCATCGTATAATATAGTCATAGCATTATAAATATAAAGCATAAATGACATGTGGAAGGGCCACGAGGCACGTATTGTCATACATCAAACAAATCATCCAACGTATCCAATAGTAAGGCCACTTATTTGGTTGGCCTTAACCCATATTTCCCTCAATTCGAGTACGCTTGTCTTCTATCCCTCGAAGTTTTCTAAGTATCATCGTGAGTCATTTCTTATTAGGATGTTCATCTTGTTTCGTTTATATTTCACATTTCTAATCTAATTTATTTGAATGTGTGAAATAAGGCATTATATTGAACTTAGTTACCTTAATTAGGGTTAAAATCAGCTTCTAAAAGGTAAAATATGTATGGATTGATGTAATTTTTTGCAACCTGAGCTGAATAAAAAAAATTTGAGCCACCAAGCCGCAACTGATGTCGAGCTGCATGAGCTGAAGGAGTCAGCGTCTGCAGCACTGACACGAGTTGCTGGGTGAGGTGGACATGCATGCAGGTCGCGTTCGAGTCGAGGTGCAGACTTCGGGTCAGCTATACGGGTTATGGGCTGCAGGTGTTTGGCTTATGGATCGAGATTGCTACAGGTGGGCCGAAGGCTGCTAGGTTGGATTTAGGTCTCTCATGATGATTGGGTCGTAAATTTGAGGTTGGGCTGAGTGCAGAGGTGTTGGGTTACAGGTTGGGATATGTTGTTGGGCTCCTTGTGGGTTTCTACAAGTGGATTGGTGCAAATGTACTTGACCCAGTTCTGGATCCGACGGATCCTTTCTTTTTCACCCAATTCCTCACGATTTTACCCTCGAGTTTTTCTCTCTTTTCAACATTGTTATTTTTCACCAGATCAGAGTTGTTTCGCACCTCTAGTTACCCCTCTTTACACATAACTGTTCATTCGTTAATAAGACCAGAGAATAACAACCATAATGTTATTGTTCATCAGGAATCGTGCCCTCTCTCTCACCGACGTTAATCTCATGTTAAGAACCATGAAAAAGTGTTGTTTTGCTTACCGTTCAGAGTATTGGGTCATCGATAGTCATCGTTGCAGCGTGCGTTGTTCATTATAGCATTGCGTTAGATCGATATCTCTTATCGGTTTGGGTTTGTAAAAAAAGACCATACGGTCGTTCATCTTCTCTCTGTGTCTCACACTCCACTCTCTTGAAGGTGTGTCTCTAAAGGGCGTGACTGAGTGGATCGTATTTGAGGGTCGTGGGAGAGGCAAGCACCTGTCCGAGAATTCTGAAGCCTCGCCAAAATTCTCGAGGCTTCTAGTGACTGCGCAAAAATTTCTGTTTTTTTTTTTAATTTCTGACAGTAACATCACATCATAACACGTGTCATAACATTAACATACCATATCATAGTCATATCATATCACAAACATATCATTTTGTAAACATATTATAGTCATAACACTTCATAAATATATCATAGTCATATTATTTCATAATCATATCATTTCATAAGAATTTCACACATGTAACGACCACAATTTTAAAAAAAAAACTTGCGAACTAGCCGGCGAACCAGCGAGAATTCCGACAAGAGTTGGAATTCTCGTTCCAACATCGCAACCACGCCTCTCCGATGCCCACACACTCCATATCCACTATAAGGGGAGATATAGAGAGAAACGAGAGAGAGAGAGAGAAAGAGAGAGAGAGAGAGATGAGGTAACTCCGGCGAGACCAACAAGAGAAACTCAATGTCAAAATGGTCATCCCACGCGACGAAAGTGTCCACCGATGGCTACACGTACACAGGAGGTAAGTTTCCACGACTTAATAACATCCCTCATTGCCAGAATCGAGATTGGGCTTTAGAATTGTTTGGCTTCTCATAGATCTGAGCGTTATAGATGTTTACCATCCATAATACAATGTGGGAGGTGGAGAGGAAGGGTCAATAAAGAAGAATTGAAGGAAACACGATGAACAACAAACATCAGAGAATCATTTCAAATGATAGAGAAGGTCATAGGAGATTTTCGTGATTATTTGGGTACGGAAGACGAAGCCCATAGACTTTGGGTCGGATCTGGATCCGTTAACCCAATACCCACTTCAGCCCAAACCACTCACCTACAACCCACGACCCAAACACACACCCAGCCAAAGCCTGCAACACGCATCAACTACCCGCGTGCCTGCAGCCTGAAAAAAACCCACGCTGGAGGCCCAACCAGCTATGCCTCAACATCTGTTTTAACCAGACCTGCAGCAGCCTAGCGGCCCAGCACCCATGACCGCATATGTACAACGACTCAAGCTCGACCTAAAGCCACCTGTACACCCGTCGACCTCTGATTACGCCACGTGTCACGCATGTAGCAAAACACCTCCTTGGCTCAGTCGACTTAAACGACCCGACTCAACTTTGCAACTCAGAACTTGCTCCTTCGACTTGGTAAATGAAAAATTAAACAATTCCCACCGTTTCGACCATTCCCAAGCTTAATTTGACCTTGTTTATAAAAAATAAGGTTGGTATATGCGTAAATTTCTCAATTTAAATTTGATTGAGTTTAGAATTCTTAAGTTACTAACAAAACGGGATGGCTATTCTAATAGGAAAGGAGAACCAATGATAGTTGGAGCAAATTCGAGAAACGGGAGCCATCATATTCGATTTAGGAAAAATGTCGGCTAAGGTCAACCAAGTAAGTGACCCTACCATTGTTTGGTTATAATTGTGTGCTATATGATGACACGTGTTCGTGGCTTCGCACACGTCATATGCCCGGATATGCAAACTGATATGAGATGATATGTGTATGTTATGTTATGTGATTGTTATGTTGTATTGGGTGAATTTCTATGTTTATTATATGATATTTTAAGATATGATATGTTGAAGGCATGACTTGGGAATGTTATGTTGCTATTATGAGAATTATTATGTTTGGAAGCATGAAAACGTTATGATATGTCCTATGTATCTAATATGAATGATATGATATGATTGATATATGAAATACAACCCCCGATACACTCGTGAAAGATATAATAAATGATATGATAAATGATATGAAAAAATGATATGATATGAAAAAAGATGCTAGTAGGGGTTGTATTATATGATAATGAAAATGGAAAAATGTTGGGACCTCATTCATTATTGTGTGCTCATGCATCGGGGAATACCCCTTCTCCTTTCACGATAGTACGAACGCATACACTACGAGGAAGAAGAACGATCATTATGTTTACCATAATGTTGTCGTGACGGTCGTTATTCCCTATGGGTGTCCGACATCGAGAGCTACCAGAGAATGCTTGTCCGACCAGAATGGGGCCCAGGAGGTGTGCAAACTAACTGGTGGGTCCATACTCACTCACATTTATGGATCGTGTGTAAGGAAATTATTTACACATTCAAGTTGCCCGTTTAGGATAGCCGTTGTTGAAAAATGGACTGTTATGATAGATCTTATTCATGAAATTGTATGTGTTTGCATTTAACCTTGATAGGGGTCACTTACTAAGTATTTTTTAAAATACTCAAGTCATGTGCTACTCTCATTTTTCACGTAAAGACAAGGCTCCCCTTTACGGTTGACGGTGACATCGCAACTAGGAGACCGTGGCACATGCTTAGATAGTTTTGCAGTTTGAATTTAGTAGAATATATGTTAGCATAGGTCAGTTGCATTGTCATTTAGTCACATTTCATTATAAAGTTTTCAATGAAGTATTTTGGCATTAAATGTTCATGATATGAATACAGTAGCGACTTTAGGTTAAGTAGAAAATCTAGGGTCGTTACAGTTGGTATCAGAGCTCTAAGTTACAGATCTGGTAGACTAGCCCACGATATAAGCTTGACATGTTCCATGGTCCAATCATCGATTCTCTGTCACCGTCCGTACTCATCATCATCATCATCATCACTATAGTGTACACATCCGTACTCATCAACATTAATGGGGAAGTAACCCGATGTATATGAACACACAATATGCATACGGTCCCTATGGTTTTCATCTTTAAATCTTTCTTATGACACGACCCTATACAACATAAACACATTACCATAAGTAACATGCATGCATTGACTTTCATACGCTTATCATCAATTAACATCAATTAGGGTTGTATCTTAGAAAACTCTTCGTCATAATGCACCATGGCCTTTAATACATGCATATCATCTTAATATGGAACATCATCATATTATTTCATCTCATCATCATGTTAGCACGTGTTGTCATAAATAAGGCAAGTCCTCCGACTGGGCCGATAGTAAGACAACTTACTTGGTTGGTCTTAGCCAAAGTTCTATCTAGCTCCAAATTGCTTCTTTCGAATTCATTCTCACTTATGTAGAGACTTCACCTATTTTGAATTTTTTTAATGTGTTCATATTACTTTTGATAAATTTTAATGGATTCTCACTCTTTCTTTCCTAAAAATGGTTGCGGATCATGATGATTTCCTATAAACACGTCAATTGTTCTTCGTATTTAATTTCTAACAAAAATTTAAATAATTGTAATGAAATTAATACATTTCAATAAAATAAAAGGAAGATTAAAATCCTCTTCAAAGTATATCTCTTCTTGGAGCGTAACTAAATTTGTGTAAACCTTCTTGTTTTATGTTTCTTTTTTAGGGAAGGAATCACTAATAGAGGTTAATGGAGAGGTAAAAAATCCCTTTCCATTTTATTATTATTATTATTATTATTATTATTATTTTTAAGTTGCTACATCATATAATTTTGGTCCTTGTCTTATTTGTAGAGGTTTGTGGTCTGGAATGTGCATTAAGTCGGTCAATTATTTACGAAGCATGAATATGTGATATATGTTGTATACTTGAAAGAGGGACTGTGGTAGGGGGATCTGTATGTCACTGGTGTTAAGGATATTTAGTATTCATCAGCGTTCTCATTGGAACTATACGGAATCTCGACAAACCCACAGACCTTTTGCAAAGATTTACCTTTGGAATCCGAGCGCCGCGCTGGCCTCTTCGTGAACCAAGTCGTCGTCAGCCTCCTCGCAAAATTGGCTCCTTCGCCCACTGTGGCGACTCTTCAAGCTTCAAACACCGTCTTCGTCCCTTTCTTCGGGGGGTGTGGCTCCCTCTACGTCTATTCTCTAGCCCTTTTCTCATAATAGAGCCATCACCCTAATTCTGAAGCCTCTACCTTACGTCTCTATTGTTGAAACTCTATTCTCCCCCCTCTAGGGTTGCCATATCTATTGCCATATCTATCAAACAATTGGTATTAGAGCAGGTTGCTCTTATTGAATTTTTTATATAAACTTTATTTTTAGAGCTTATGGCAAATCTACGTGTTAAAAACGATTTTTGTGAAGGACAATCAACTTCTAGACCTCCTTATTTTGATGGAACAAATTACATGGAAAGCTAGAATGCAAATTTATTTGCAATCAATTGATTATAAATAAGGGTTAAATATTAGTAAAGGCCCATATTTTTCAACAAAAAATTTTAATAATATTGAAGAGCTTAAATTAGAGAATGAATTTGATGAGAATGATATAAAAAAATGTTCTATGCAAATGAATCTACAAGGGATGAAAAAGTAGCAAATTTTTACTTCATGGCTCATAGTGACAAAGAGGATGAAGTCATGACTAAGGGTAACAAAGAAGATGAAGAAGATAATTCTTGAATCTCTTTCTTATGATGAATTATTTAAAGTTTTTGTTTATAAGAAATGCAACTTGATTCAGAAAAAAACTTGGTTCAAAGTATGTCGTGCTTCTCAAAAAAGAAATATAAGGCTTTGAAATTAATAATTAAAAATAAGTCTTTATTAAAATGAAATTTCTTGCTTAAAAGAGAAAAATCATAATGTTGTAAAATTTGATATACCTCGTAAAAAGCATGTATTTGATTGTGATGAGAAAACTGCATAATTGATAAAAGTAAATTTCTTGAGCATGATTGTTGTGAAAAAGATAAGTTAATTAAATTATTCAAAGAAAATGAATTAAATATTATGCAAGAACTTGGTAAGGCAATCTATTAAAAAGTTAACTATAGGTGCTCAAAAATGAGATAAAATAATTGAAGCAGGTAAGCCTTATGATAAAAAAGGATTAGGCTATATTGATGAATGTTCACTCTTCAAGTTCTAAAACAATATTTGTTAAAGCTTCCCATTATGTCTAAGCCTAATACATGCAAATTTATATCTCAGTATGATAAATCTAGATTTGTGCCTATATGTCATTATAGTGGTGTTGAAGGTCATATTAGACCTAATTGTTTTAAATTGAAAAATTCTCGAAACATTCCTTCACGAAAAAAAATTTCTCAAAATATAAAATTTAACAATGTTTTAAGAAATAGTTTTTCTATTGAAACTAGAATACATAAACTTAGTCCAAGAAATAAATTCCTGCATGAATGTTGTTTGTTTCTCATTTGGTGGTTTAAAGCATGACTTACTTAGCATTAGTCAATTATGTGATAAAGATTTTAGAGTTATATTTGATAAAAATAATTGCATAATGAAATATCTCAACAAATTCATTAGTTAGAGGCCTTCCTAAATTTAAATTTGAAAAAGATAAAATCTGTGATGCTTGTCAAATGGGTAAGCAAACCAAGTCCTCTTTCAAATCTAAAAACGTGATTTATACTACTAGACCTCTTCAACTATTACATATGGACTTGTTTGGCCTTCTAAAACAGCTAGCTATGGAGCTTTGGATTTGTGATAGTTGATGATTTTTCGAGATTTACTTGGTTTTCATGATAAAACATAAAAATGATGTTTTGAAAAGATTTTCTAGTTTTGTAAAAAGAGTTCAAAATGAAAAAGGTTTTTTAATTACTAAAATTAGGAGTGACCATGGAAGAGAATTCGATAGTGTAGCATTTTTGAAAATTTTGTGAAGATAATGTTTTTATCATGACTTCTCCTCCCCAAGGACTCCCTCAACAAAACGGTTGTGGTTGAAATAAAATATCGTACTTTACAAGAATTTGCTAGATTAATGTTAAATGAATATGATTTACCTAAATATTTTTTGGCGGAAGCTGTTAATACCGCCTGTTATGTTTCAAATAGAGTTTTAATTAGACCCTCTTTAGATAAAACTCATTATGAACTTTGGCATAATAAAATTCCTAAATATTGGGCTATTGAAGAATGTATGTATGTGGTATTTGATGAATCTTGTAATAATATTTCTAATGAGTCTATTTGTAGTGATGATTTATGGTTATATTATGGAGGAAGTTTATGTAAAACAACCTCCCATATTTGAAAATTTTGATTTTTCACATCATGTCTATAAGTTGAAAAAGGCTTTTTATGGCTTAAAACAAGCTCCAAGAGCTTGGTACGATAGACTTAGTAATTTTCTTATTGAGAATGATTTCAAAATGGGTAAGCTCGACACTCCTCTTTATTAAAATTAAAGAAAAAGATATGCTAGCTCAGTTTCTTTCTTGACTTCAAATCAAACAACTGAAAAATGGTATCTTCCTAAATCAGGAGAAAATAGAAGAAATTTACTCAAAAGGTTCATGTTCAATGAAGGTAAGATTGCAAAAACTCCAATGAGCACATCTACTAAGCTTAACAAGGATGAAAAAGATAAATGTGTAGATATAAAATCTTATCGAGGTATGATTGGATTCTTTAATTTACTTGACTGTTAGAGCCCTGGATATTATGTGTAGTGTATGGTTCTTTATATTGCTGAAAGGTTTCAATTTTGTCCTTAAGGAAATCTCAGTTTGATATTGCCGTTACAAGAAATATTTAAATATTTACTTGGGACTATTAATTTAGAATTGTGGTATCCTAGAAATGTTGAGTTTAAATTGGTAGGATATTTTGATGCGGATTTTGCAGGAAGTTTACTTGATCGTAAAAGTACTAGTAGATAACATGTGCAAAATTGACCTATTATTCTTGATTTTGTAAACTCTAATAATCAATTAGCAGATATTTTTACCGAAAGCCGTTAAATGAAGATTTTTTTTGCAAAAATCGACTTGAGCTTGTATTATTCGGTGTGATATATCTTGAATTTTATAATCTTGTTTAAAGGCATGTTTTGGCCCTTAATCTCAAATTAATTAATTTTAATTAATTAATTAATGTTTTGATGATAACAAACCTACCTTCAATTATTAACAATTCTCAATATTTTGTCCACAGTGTAAGGTTGAAATAATGATTTCAACGTCTTTTTTGGTTCATCAAATTAGAGCTAAAACTAAGAAATTTCAGTCAAAACAAGATACCCAACGTGATGATGTGGCGGCAAAATTGACATCATTTTTTAAATTGAAACAAAATTATTTGAATTATAAAATTATTTCAATTAAATTTATAAAAGTTTTCCGCCTTACTTTTAGAGAGAAAGAAAATTATTTGAATTATAAAATTATTTCAGTTACATTTATAAAAGTTTTCATAAAAATGAATTTAAAATGTTTTTAATATTTATTTAAAAATCTATATTTTGTAATTTTTTTTGGTCTGATTATAATCCATGTTCTGCACCCTCTTTCACCTTCTTTGGTTTGGCTGAAGATCACGTTTCCTAAAATGTTTGCTTCCTTTTGATGAAATGTTAATACTTAAAGTGATGAAGTATGTGCAACATCATTTTCATCAATGGCTTTCTTCATAGTCGAGTCAACTTCCAATGTTGATGGCTTTAGGGCTATACTTTTCTTCTTTTTTGTATTCCTCTTCTATGCCGCTCCTCCTCTTCCATGTGCTCCTTCATGGTAATCTCATTCGTCATGAGACGAACCAACCAGTTCATCCAAAATAAGAAGTTTTCTGAGATCCTTTGCTTCTTGACTTGCTGTCACTTTTGCAAGTTCATCCAAAGGAAGCTTTGTGAGATCCTTTGCTTCTTGAATCTTAGTATGTCGTTCATCGAGGTCTAAACCTTCAAGTCATACTTTGTTGCCTACTTCCAATCTCTAAGGCCTCGTTATGTATTACATCCAATGTAAACATGTTTTTAGCTTTCATTTTTTTGTCTACCCAGCATCCAACATCCTAAACCTTGTTGCACGACCTCATTAGTTTGCCCTTGAGAAAACTACTCTTGCACTTTCTAAAATTGCATTCAACCATATCACATTCTATGACACTTCAGTGTCCAGAAAAAACATTTTGGTTCATCCAAGACGCCATGACTTTGAGAAATTTATGTAACACGCTAACTATTATAGAAACGTAAGATTCACTTAAGCCGGTTTTATTCCATTTACTCCCTTTATAATTTATGTATTCTGATTACTAACTAGTTTAAGAACCTCCTTCAAGATCTAGTTCG
>CM066979.1:8765988-8793212 GCA_033971965.1 Cucurbita ficifolia
TTGTGATTTTTTGGATTAAAATTTGATAGTGTGCCTATATTTTGTGATAACACTAGTGCTATTAATTTAACCAAAAATCCGGTTCATCATTATTGAACTAAGCATATTGACATTAGACTCATTTTATTAGAAAACATGTACAAAATGGACATATTATTCTTGATTTTGTAAACTCTAATAATCAATTAGCATATATTTTTACCAAGTCGTTAAATGAAGAAATTTTTTGCAAAAATCGGCTTGAGCTTGGTATTATTCGGTGTGATATATCTTGAATTTTATAATCTTGTTTAAAGGCATGTTCTTAGGGGGAGCATGCCATTCTTTTATTCTTTTTTTTATGCTCTAAGTTTGTTATTTTATAATTAAGGAATCACTTAGTTGTTGTGATGTTTCATAATTCATTGAGGCATTAATATAGGGGGAGAATATGGATTTGAGTGAATTTCAAATTTATGATAATATATTAGAATGTCTATGCATCGATTTTATTATTTGGACAGATGCATTATTTTAAGTTGTATGGTTTTATGGATTTCATACTATTTTTCTTGAAATGGTTTGTCATCGGGGAGATTGTTGGCTTGGCCCTTAATCTCAAATTAATTAATTTTAATTAATTAATTAATTTTAATTAATTAATTAATTAATTGATGTTTTGATGATAACAAACCTACCTTCATTATTAAAAATTCTCAATATTTTGTGGACAGTGTAAGGTTGGGAATAATGATTTCAACGTCTTTTTTGGTTCACTCAAATTAGAGCTAAAACGAAGAAGTTTCAGTCAAAACAAGATACCCGACGTGATGATGTGGCGGCAAAATTGACATCATGTATCGGCTGCAAAATTGACATCATAGACCAATCGAAGAAAATTATTTGAATTATAAAATTATTTGAATTAAATTTATAAAAGTTTTCAATTACCTTTAAATAGAAAGAAAATTATTTGAATTATAAAATTATTTGAATTACATTTATAAAAGTTTTCAATTACTTTTTTACTCTCATTATTTTCATTAACATTTTTTTATATTATTACATTTAAATATGTGTATATATATATATATATATATATATATATATATATATATAATAAAAATGAATTTAAAATGTTTTTAATATTTATTTAAAATATATATATATATATATATATATATATAATTAATTAATTAAATAAATGAAAAAAAATATTATGTTTCGTGGTCCACGTTTCAGTTCACGTTTTAGTGTTACATATCAATTTCTATTTTTACAACTTGTTCACTATTTAAACTCATCATTTCTTCATAGTTTTCAGAACACAATACACAACTTCCTTAGTTTCTTCGATTTTAAAAAGCCTCCATTGTTTTGTTCCTGGATTTCTTAGATGATTTGAGGAGAGGATAATCCGGTCTTATATGACCCGACTTTTTACATTCATAACATATTATCTCATCATGTTTGCTCTTTTCACCTTCTTGGTTGGTGAAATGTTTCCTAAATTGTTTCTTCCTTTTGATGAAATTTTTATACTTACGTGTGAAGTAGGCAACATCATTTTCATCAAGGGCTTCCTCATCGTCGGAGTCAACTTCCAATGTGATGGACTTTAGGGCTATACTTTTCTTCTTTTTGGATTCCTCTTCTATGTGCTCCTCCTCTTCCATGCGCTCCTTCATGGTAATCTCATTCGTCATGAGAGAAACAACAAGTTCATCCAAAAGAAGTTTTGTGAGATCATTTGCTTCTTGAATTGCCGTCACTTTTGCAAGTTCATCTAAAGGAAGCTTTGTGAGATCCTTTGCTTCTTGAACCTTAGTATGTCGTTCATCGAGGCTACCTTCAAGCATACTTTGTTGCCTACTTCCAACTCTAAGCCTCTATGTATTACATCAATGTAACATGTTTTTATTTTTTATTTTTTGTCTACACAGCATCCACATCCTAACCTTTTGCCTGACCTCATTAGTTGCTTTGGAAAACTACTCTTGATTTAAAATTGTTCACCATACCACATTCTTTGACATTTAGTGTCGAAGGGAAACATTTTTGTTCATCCAAGACGCATACTTTGAGAAATTTATGTAACTAAGTTCGCTTAAGGGTTTAATCTGTTACTCCCTTTAGACTTTATTTAGTCTATTACAAACTACTTTAAGAACCTCCTCCAAGATCTAGTTCATTAAATTATACAAGTTGTGGGCATTAATGAGTTAAAAGACCTCACAGTCACTCATAACTACCACATTGAAACTTAAAGAAAATCTTTGAAACATTATCTTTCTTGACTCCTATACTTGAGAGAACTTTTGTTTCTTGAAGTATCCTACCTCTTGTGTTTTGTTACCTTGATCTGTTCCTTATATTTAGTAAATAATTGCATGGCTGGATTATATCATCCTATCAAAACTAATGAGGTCAATAGAAAATGCTAAGGTGTCAATCTTAATGCTAAAAAAGCTCGAATACTTAATTCAGTCTTAATTCTCAACTTTTCCACTTCCCTCAAAAGGACCTAGTTTCTTCTTTTAACATTTTTTTTATAAGATTAACCCCTTTTGGTACCTAGTTTTGTAGTGAGGACCTTTGTCCAGAGTTTTGAGTTATTATCCCTTTGACACTCTCCTGAAAGACCTGTGGAGTCTTATGCTCAGTGAACAACTCTATCTTGACCTATGCACGAGGCTTCATGCATTCCTCGCTACATTGTTTTAATACTTGCATCCAAGGCTTCATGTGTTCCGTACGATACAATCTGCGTACCTATGTCCAAGGCTTCACGGGTTCCTTGCGACATAGTTTAAGTACGTACACCTAGGTCTTCATGCGTTTCCTGCGACGTAGTCATTGTCTTAAGACCATATTGCACTATTCATCGAGAGGTCTTTTGGATATCTTAGGTTCTCGTTCAAGAGTTCTTTGTTAAGTCTTGAAGTACACCTAAGGAAAAATTCTTAACAAGTACACCCTAGTCCATATGAGTCATAAACATTTCTCTGCATGCATAAATCTTTCAAAAGAATCTTGTTACTTGGTATTCATAAAAACCATGATTTCTTACCAAGTGTCTTGAGGGGTAGTTACATACTTTTTCTCTTCGCTCATATCCCTAAGTTGTTATAATCTCCTTAAAATCTTTCATACTTACCCTTATATTGTAAATGAGTCTCATAAATTTTCGTAGTATTTTGAGTCTTTAACGTCTTGAAAACATCTTAAAAGTCTTTAAGGTCTTGATATTTTGATCATTTACCACCCTCTTTAATATATTCCAATGGCCGTGTAACATAAGGATCCTCATTAAATTAAATGTCATTTAGGGGTCACTGTGGTCATAAGCCAACTATATATAATTATAGGAACATTTTAGTCATTTTACATCTACCCTTTGGTTTAGCCTCTTATCATAATCTAATTATCATCAAATTTCATACATAAACTTATCAGGTTATATTGAGCCTTCTCCTAAAATTTCATTAGAAATAGAATCCATTTAGTATGTTTGTGGCTAAGGCGCTTCATTGAAATCAACATTCATGCGGACACCAATGTTAATCATTCATGTGGACACTAATGTTGGAAAACCTTAAATACTTAACTCATCCTTAATTTCAATTTTCTCACTTTCTTCAAGATGACTTGCTTTTTTCGATCAACAAGATCAATAGGTTAATCAGTTTCCTTCATTACATTGTCTTACTAGTCAATTTTTGTTAAGCCTTGCTAAAGGTCTAATAATGCACTTTTTTGTCCATACGTCCTTAAGGTCTCATTTTAACAATTTTTCAATCATCATATGAAAAGGCAACACAACCAAAGGGGGCTTTTATATATATATATATATATATATATATATTTTTAATACTGTGAGTCCTCCAAAATCAATCTTAAATCATTCCTAAATTTAAGATATATTGAAAATCTCAAACGGCAGTCATGTTTATAAATATTTATAAAACTTTGACCATGATCGTAATATCTCATCCACACTATGGCTCGATTGTAACTTTAAAAATTTTCAATTAGTGTTAGGTAGGAAGGTTTTCTACCACTCACTACTTCCTAAGCTTAGCAAATATTAAAGTCACTTATGTCATTCATAAATCAGTTTAAGTATATAATGTTTCAAGTTTTATGTTGGCTCATAATTTTTTTCATTCACACGGATACTTAAATTTCATATTTACATATTTCATAGTGAAGAAATTTCCTTTCGACACTACCACTTTTAATATCTATAGCAGGCTATAAGATACTATCGTCTATCAAGTTTTCTTTGTCATTTTCATTTGAATCTACTTAATCGTCAGTATACGTTGATACATTCTTTCCCATCTCTATGGTCATAACACTGCGTATTTTAACTATGTTCAAGACGTCTAACTGAAACATCTAACCTTTGTTAGCAAAATCATTTTCATGCATATACTAGTGTTTAGTAGCTTAATAAACTCTAGCTTCTCATTCATGGTACAAACCTTGCTAAATCTAAACACTGTCAATATATTAATTAACATTCATATTCCATGCAGGGTAAATCATATCATATTCTATATTATAATAAACATATAACTAAGTCAACAATAATGCAGTCAACAATAATCTAGTCAATGACGTCAAAATTTAATTAGGAGTTATAGTTGATAATGACCAAGCAGTAAAACATACGCAGTCAACAACATTTCCTTTTCTTATCTTATGCATGACATACCTGACGATGATGGAGCGTAAGATGTGAGACCATGGAACATGACAAGCCTATCTCGTAGGCTAGTGTAAGGACCGGGCTGACTCGATGACTCTAAAAAGACGGGTAAAGTTTTCACAAAATAAAACAACCCAAACTTAAGACATGTCAAACATTATATCAAAATAAAGTTTATACAAAGTATTTTAAAACACAGCACAATAGTTAAAACACAAGTTAAGGACAACACAAAAAGGGTTGAAGGACGATGGGTGAGGTTTGTCTATGGCATCTGCTCTAGAGTACGCTTCCTGACCTCGATCAGCTCCTTATTTCCTGAAAAAAAGGAGAATAAAGAATGAGTACAAAGACTCAGTAAGCAGCCTACTTGTAGGCTCTTAATCGTGTCCTTGATACGCTAGGGTACCACACTCTTTCTTTTCTAGTTTTTGTTTTTGTTCTTGTCGTATGTTCTTATTATGTTTCTTAATTCGTTCTCCAAGACACTCCCCTTAGGACTTACGATACTAGACATAAACTTGTCATCCTGTGTCCGAGGCTTCATGCGTTACAAGTAACACAGTCTAAATACCCACGCTCAAGGCTTCATATGTTCCAAGCAGCGTAGTCTAAGTCATAGGCATGATGTACCGTGGGAGGTCTTAGGAGGTTTTTGATTTCTTGGCTAAGGTAACTTACTCTCCTCTTTCTCCATCGTGGCCATAGGTTATTCCACATGATAGATCATAAAGGTCATGTGATTGATGCATGCATGAACATGACATAGATCATAAAGGTCACGTGATCAGGCATAAACCATATAGGTCATGTGATCAGTGCATACATGAACATGACATCCTGCAAATCATCATGGCGCTGGACATCTCATCTAGGTGAGGGAAATGAGGCCAACATGACATCCTGCAAAGGAAACACGGTGCAGGGCATCCCACCTAGAAGAGGAAACAAGGCCTCCTTAGAAAGCACCGCGTGGTGGGAGGTATGGGCCACAATTGGACATACTTAGAGTATTACCTAGCATTCTTAAATTTTGAGTCTTGAGGACTTTGGTCCCTTATCTTTGAGTGGTACCTAGCATTCTTCTTGTCTTGGTAGTTGTAAAGCTTGTTCTTGATTCTTAATCTTGTAAGTTTCTAAGGTTCTTATTTTCTTGAGGCGTAAGTTGTAACATGCATTCATAATCATATGAACCAATCGTAATAATTATTCTAGAAGGTCAAAGATTCATAATGGATTCCTTAGAGGGTTCTTGAAGGGTCTTGAATCTTGACGTGTTTCCTTTAGGCGTTTCTTAAGTTCCATCTTGGTTTAGGTTCCAAACTTGCTCCAACCAAGTTGGAATCTTGAGCTTATCCTCATGTCATATATAAAATAGACCTTATAGAAAATAGTTGGTAATTTGGAGCATGTCTAGACCATGAGCTAGGATATGGTTCCTTGTTTCGTTTTCAGGAACTAAACCTTAGAGGTTGTCATGTCATGTATCATATTTTAGCCAACTCTTCCTAAGTAACCCTTAAATTTTCTCCCCATTAGTGCATAGATGGCATCATCATAATCGTGACATCCTACTGACAAATCTTGATGTAGGGCATCTCATTCAGGTGGGAAATAATAAGTCCATCATCGCAACCTGCTCATGATACATATAGCAGGGCATCTCACCTAAAGAGGAATAGGGGTCTCGTGGTACACTTAATGATGCAAGATAATGGTTACTTCGTCATGGATCCTAGCAACTTGTTACACGCCATTTGCTTTAACCGAGGTGTTTCCTCGTATTCTTGGGGATCCTAGGTTTATACACAACGTCTTGGGTCAAGCTTGGAACTTACAAGTTTTTCTTAAGAATAGCCCCAACATGATCTCATGCACGCAGAATCTTATTAGAAACAAGAGTACTCGTGAGAAATCTCTTATTTCACGGGTACCTCGTTAGTCATCCTAGGAGGTAAAGTCATGTGGATCATGATGTACGTTTTTTCCCATATCTTTGTTTCACTATCTAACGTTTCCCAATGACTCCCAAACTTCATTACCTTATACAACATCCTGAGATAAGGATTCATATAACATTTCATAATGTTGGGAGATCATTTAGGGCTTAACCTGTAGGTAGTCTTCCTTAGGGGCATTATGGTCATTTTACTCCTAATTCTTAGTTTTGCTACGTAACGAGTTCCAATGGCGTTCAAACTTCACCACCTCATCAGGCATCATAAAATAAGATCTACTATAGAGTTTCGTAGTATTTAGAGGTCATCTAGGTCGTGAACCGTAGGTAGATATCCTTAGGCGCATTATGGTCAAGAATGCTACCAAATATAAACCTATTTTTATTGAGTTAGGACAAAAATGTAATTTAAGCTAAATTTAGAGACAACAAGATGTAAATTTCTTAAAACATTTTGATAAATTCGAATTCAAACCTAGAAGTATAAAAATATATATATTTATATTAAAGTATATTCATAAACTATGACATTTTCGTGATTTAAAACGAGTGTTATCATAGAGTAGGTCAAGTGTTTATTCACTGAATGAGCCAATCTCAACCAAATCTTATACGAGAATGACTTGTATTCCTAAAATATATAGTTACAAAATATTATACGAGAATGACTCATTCCTAAAATATTTAGTTACCATGAATTTGGTCAAGAATATTATTAATAATTTTAATGAATCCTTTGTAAATATGACTCATTTACGGTCTTGTACTGGCTTTTGATTTGTCCCTCCATAAAAGGTATTTGGATGAGTCAATATCTAGGTGAACATCTTTTGTACTGGATGATCCAAGAATCGTTGCAAGACCCTACACGAATCATAGTCACAAAGGATTCATTATATTTGCAAATAATATGACGGTGCTAATTAACAAATAAATTCAATAATGTATTTATGTGTCCATACATGATTGGTTTCTTGGATAGCCTAATGCAAGAACTATTATCACATTACACAGCAATACAATTTTCTTGAATATGACCAAGTTTTTCTAATACTCTCATCATCCACACCCCTTAGCAAGCAAAGAGAAAGCTACTGCAAATTCTAGTTCAGTAGTGAACAAATAAACTACATGTTTTTTATGGAGGACCAAGACATAACTCCTTCATTGATGGAAACACATAACCAAAAGTACTTCTCCTATCGTCTATATCTCCTGTATAATCATGTCAGTATATGTTACTAACTCTTGATTATCCTCTTTTCGATAAAGAGCTCCTAAATCCATAGTGTTTTTCAATTATCTTACTAACCATTTTAAGTGGTTTTGACTCTCATTGTATGGTCGATTAAAACTTAAACCATTTTGTAATTTGTTTTTATTGTATAGTATTTTTTAAAATAATTTTTTAGACAAGAAATAATCACTCGTATATTTCTTGTTTCTTTTTATTTGCCTGGTTGTTACAACATTATATCATGCGCCTATCATATCATAAAACATGTCACAACATGTATCATATTCCAAAGCATATCATATCATATCATAAACGTATCATATCATAATGCGTGTCTCATCATGTATTATATTGCCGAACGTATTCACCATAACATAAATCATATCATTAGAACATCACATGTAATGACCTAAATTTCTACTAACCTAAAGTCGCTACCGTCATCATAGTCTATGCTCTTATGTGGAATAAACATTTAAAACATCATCGTGAAACATAATCTACATCTAAAACATAACTTCAACTTAAAACACTTTCATGGACTTACGTGTTTGAAAACGTATTTAAAACAAGATAAGGACAATAATAAATAAAGCAAGTAAAACATTTAAATGAAAAACACACTATACTAACCTAAATCTAAGAAAAGAAAATGCTACTATCCTATGCACTTGACATTGTCTCTGATTTCAATGTTGTCGTTAGCTGTATAGGGGTGCTTTGCCTTTACCTAAAATAGAAATAGCACATTGCTCGAGTATTTTACAAAATACTTAGTAAGTGACCCACTATTGGGGTCAAGGAATGCGAACACGTGCAACTCATGATCTAGGGACCTATCGTTAAAACAATCATGGGGGTGGCCTTCAGTTCAGACAATATTGGATGTGTAGTACTTCCCTACACACGCCTACATATGCGAGCGTGGATCCCCAGGCGGTTCACACATCCTACACCCATTATAGTCGAGCTAGTTGTTCGTAGCGACGTCTGAAGGCAAGCAAACCCCTGAGTGTCATGCGAGGCATGATGATGATCATCATCGTAGTGTACGCGTCTGTACTCATCATCATAAAAGAGAAAGTAGTCTAATGTCTATGTACACACAGAATGCATGAGATCCCTATAGTTTCTCATCTTTAAAATATCGTTATGACACAATCCTAAGTTCCGTTCACATATTACTCTAAGTATATGCGTGCATTGGTTTTCATACATTCATCATCATTAACATTAACTAGTGTTGTGTCCTACGAAAGTCATCGTCATCATGCATCATGGCATTTAAAACATGCATTTCATCTTAATATGGAATAACGTTATATTAAGAAATTTTCTAATCTAACATCTTACATCATCATGTTGTCATGCATCATCGTCATCATACAACATCATCATGAAAGAACATCATAGAACATCATATAATATCATATGGCATCATCATTTAACTCAATCACATCATCATACGTCATACGTCATACATAAAGCATAAATGACACGTCCTAGGGCCACGAGGCACGTGTCGTCATACATCAAACAATTCATCCAATCTATCCGATAGTAACGCCACTTATTTGGTTGGCCTTAACCCGCGTTTCCCTCAATTTGAGTACGCTTGTCTTCCATCCCTCGAAGTTGCTCCAACTATCACCGCGAGTCATTTCTTATTAGGATGTTCATCTTGTTTCGTTTATATTTCACATTTCTAATCTAATTTGCTTGAATTTGTAAAATATGGCATTATATTGACCCTAGTTACCTTAATTAGGATCAAAATCAGCTCCTAAAAGGTAAAATATTTATGGATCGATGTAATTTTGTTCAACTCGAGCTGAATAACAGATTTTTGAGCCACCGAGCCGTAGCTGGAGTCGAGCCGCATGAGCTGAAGGAGTTGGCATTTGCAGCACAGACACCAGCCGCTAGGAGAGGTGGACATGCGTGTTGGTGGCGTTCGGGTTGAGGCCCGGACTTTAGGTCAGCTACACGGGTCGTGGGCTGTAGGTGTTTAGCTTACGGATAGAGATTGCTATGGAGGGGCAAAGGCTACTGGGTTGGATTTAGGTCGCTCATGACGATTGGGCCATAACTTTGAGGTTGGGCTGAGTGTAAAGGTGTTGGGTTACAGGTTGAGATACGTTGTTGGGCTCCTTTTGGGTTGCTACAAGTGGATCGATGCCGATGTACTTGACCTGGATCTAGATCCGACAGATCCTTTCTTCTTCACTGGACTCCTCGCTATTTCACCCTCGAGTTTCTCTCTCTTTTCGACGTTGATGTTTTCCACCGGATCAGAGTCGTTTCGCAACTCTAGTTAGCCCTCTTTACACAGAATGTGTTCATTCGCTATTTTACCCTCGCATAACAACCATAACGTTATTGTTCATCAGGAATCGTGCCCTCTCTCTCACTGACGTTAACCTCACGTTAAACACCATAAAAAGTATTGTTTGGCTTACCGTTCCTAGTATTCGGTCGCCGGTAGTCGTTGTCGCAACGTGTGTTGTCCATTATAGCATTGTGTCAGATCGATATCCCTTGACGGTTTGGGTTCTTTGAAAAATACCATACAGTCGTTCAACCTCTCTCTGTGTCTCACACTCCACTCTCTTACAGGTGTGTCTCTAGAGGGCGTGACTGAGTGTATCGTATCTTGAGGGTCATGGGAGAGGCAAGCGCCTGCCCGAGAATTCTAGAGCCTTGATGAAATTCTTGGGGCTTTTGATGACTGCGCAAAAATTTCTCTTTTTTTTTTTTTTTAATTTCAGGCTGTAACATCACATCATAACACGTGTCATAACATTAACCTAACATGTCATAGTCTTATCATATCACAGAAATATCATAGTTATATCATTTCGTAAACATATCATAGTCATAACACTTCATAAACATATCACAGTTATATTATTTCATAAACTTATCATAATCATATCATTTCATAAACTTATCCTAGTCATATCATTTCATAAACATTTTACACATGTAATGATGAAAATTTGAAAAAAAAAAAATGGGAACTCGCCCACGGACCTGCGAGAATTCTGACAAGAGTTGAAATTCTCATTCCAACATCACAACCACGCCTCCCTGACGCGCACGCTTCTCCAAATATCCCTCATACCTTTAGCCACATGCTCCATATGCACTATAAGGGGAGGAACAGAGAGAAACGAGAGAGAGAGAGAGAGAGAGAGAGAAATAAAAATCTAAGGTAACTCCGGCGAGACAAACAAGAGAAACTCGATGTCAAAGTGGTCATCCCACGCGACGAAAGTGTCCACCGACGCTTGCACGTACACAGGAGGTAAGTTTCCACGCCTTAATAACATCCCTCGTCACTAGAATCGAGATTGGGCTTTAGAATTGTTTGGCTTCTCATAGATCTGTATGTTATAGGTGTTTACCATCCATAATACAACGTGAGAGGTGTAATGGAAGGGTCAATAGAGAAGAACCGAAGAAAAAATGATGAACAATGAACATCGGAGAATCATTTGAGAGGAGAGAGAAGGTCGTGGGAGATTTTCGTGATTATTTGGGTAAGGAAGACAAAGACTGTGGTCTTCGGGTCGGATCTGGATCTGTTAACCCAATACACGCTTCAACCCAAACCACTCACCTACAACCCATGACTCAAACACACACCCAGCCAAAGTCTGCAACACACATCCACTACCTGCGTGCCTACAGCCCGAAAACAACCCACGCCCGAGGCCCAACCTACTATGCCCCAACATCTGTTTCAACCAAATCTGAAGCAGCCTAGCGGCCCAGCACCCATGACCGCATACATGCGACCCGAATTGTGTGATATGATTGACATATAAAATACAACCCCGACACACGCGTGAAAGATATGCTAAATGATATGATAAAATGATATTGTATGAAAGAAGATGCTAGTAGGAGTTGTATTATATGATAATGAAAATGAAAAATGTTGGGACCTTATTCATTATTGTGTGCTCATGTATCGAGAGATACCCCTTTTTCATTCACGATAATACGAACGCATACGCTACGAGTCAGAAGAACAATCATTATGTTTAACATAATGTTGCTGTGACGGTCGCTATTTCCTACGGGTGTCTGACATCAACAGCTACCAGCAAATAGTCACCCGACCAGAATGGGGTCCAGGAGGTGTGCAAATTGACTGGTGGGTCCATACTCATATGTGTGGACCATTTGTAAGGAAATTAATTACACATTCAAGTTGCCCGTTTGCTTTAGGTAAATAGACTGTTATGATAGGTCTCTTTCATGAAATTTTATGTGTTTTCATTTAACCTCGATAGGGGTAATTTACTCATCTTATCATGCATCATATCATCGTCATGCCATCTAATCATCATGTTATCATGCATCATGTCATCGTCATGCCATCTAATCATCATGTTATCATGCATCATGTCATCGTCATGTCATCATCTCATGTCATCATATACATCATCATATCATCATATAACAACATCACACTATTATATAACATAATCACATCATCATATAACATCGTCACATCATCATACAACATCATTATATTATCACATATCATAAAATATAAATGACGAGTCCTAAAGAAGGCAAGTCCTCCGATCGGGCCGATAGTAAGACAACTTACTTGGTTGGTCTTAGCCAAAGTTCTATCTAGCTCCAAATTGCTTGCTTTCGTCCTTTGAATTCATTCTTACTTATGTAGAGACTTCACCTATTTCGAATATTCACTTAATTGCCTTAGTAAAAATCGAATTTAATGTTTTCATTGTTTCTATACTGAGTTTGATAGTAAAACTTAAATTAAACAAATATGTCAACTTTATTTCATGCTTTTGAATCATACCATCCAAATATTGTTTGTTATAATATTATTTTCATATAATTGTTAAAACAATTTAACTTTTATGATTTTTTTTTATTTGTGTCTGTGTTCTTTTTTTTCTCTTTTCTTTGGATGTGTTCCAGTACTTTTGACAAATTTTAATGGATTCTCACTTTTTATTTCCTAAAATAGTTGTGGATTATGATGATTTCCTAAAATAGTTGTGGTATTTAATTTCTAACAAAGTCTAAATAATTATAACTAAAGTAATACTTTTTAATAAAATAAAAGGAAGATTAAAATCCTATTAAAAGGACATCTATAGTTGGAGTAAAACTAAATCTGTGTAAACCTTTTTGTTTTGGCTTTTTTTAAGAAAGGAATCACGTCGAGGGGTTAGAAGAGGTATTTTAGGATAAAAGTTGTGAGAGGTTAATAGAGAGGTGAAAAATCCCTTACCATTTTTTCTTATTATTATTTATTATTATTATTATAATTATTATTATTTTTTAGGGTTGCTACATCATGTACCTCTAAAAACACTTTCAACCTTGAAAGCACTTTAATCTCGGAATAACTTTGGTTTGTCTATCTGGAGAGGTTTGTGGTATGGAATGTGCATTAAGTTAGTCAAATATTTACGAATGTGTGACATATGTTGTATACTTTAAAGAGGGACTGTGGTAGGGGATCTGTATGTCATTGGTGTTGATCTTTTATTATATGCAAATATCTTGTATTTGCTATTTTCATATCCTTGTAATTTATTTGATTCTCTAAATGATTATAAATAGAGAACTTTCACACCATTTAGGTGGGGTGAATTTTTTAAATACTCTCATGGTATCAGAGCTCTTTCGGTGTATCCCCGATCCTTTATTTTCAATGACTTTTAAATCATCTACTTATCTTCTTCTCCCCCACCACTACTGGTTTTGATGGGGTATGAGTAGTCTCCATGGCTGCCGCAAGCGGAGCCGATTGATTACTCTTCGGCTCGACCCTTTCAGCCTCCAAATCATCCTTTGCAGGTTCACCCTTCGCCATACTTTGTACATACAACATCACCTTCTCTAACACAATCGGTTTCCCCCCAGCCAACATAGCCTCTTTCATTTTCTTCTCAATCGGTCCTTCATCTTTCACATAAACCCTAACCTTAGGATCTTTATCAGCATTCTCATTGGAAATATATGAAATCTCGACAAGCCCACCGACCTTTGGAATGTGGGTGCCGCGCTGGCCTCTTCGCGAACCAAGTCGCCGTCAGCCTCCTCGCCAAAATTGGCTCCTTCGCTCACTATAGCGATTCTTCCAGCTTCAACACCATCTTCGTCCCTTGCTCCGAGGGGTGTGGCTACCTCTCCGTCTAATGGAACTTCACCACCTGTTGTGGTAAGTAGATGAGTAGTTTCCTTAAGTGTTGGTTTCGAGATTTGAACAATGGCGGCTCACCCCTCTTACTAACTCGAGAGAGACTTAGTTTATGATTGAGTCATAAACAAATTGTTTATTAGAGAATCAGTGGTGCTTAAGGTGAAAGATGTAATTAAAGAGGTACAACAACTTTTCACCCAGTTGTAATTACGAAAAAATTGTGAATGATTGACTTGTTTGTAATGATTATATCAATTGACACAACTTGTTCTACCCTGTATAAAAGTGCGACTCTAAAAATATAGTTAACGAAAGAAAATTGATTAATTAAGACTTTAATTAATTAATTTCATGTCATGGGATCTTATAATCTATATGTCCTTAAGGTCTCCTTCCTAACTCATATAACATTAAAAGGTTCAATTTAGTTAAAAGAAAAAATTGAAGGGTTCAAATTAAAATTTAATATATTAGATATATTAATATAAAGAAGAAAATAGATCTAATTTGAAGGGTTGAAATAAATATTTAAAATATTAAATAAATACAAATAGAGAAAAATATATTGAATGGGAAGTGTTCACATTAATATTTAATATATTAACTATATTAAACATAAAAGCGAAAAATATATTTATTGTAGCACACTTCCATCTTGGCTGAGAATCCTCCAGTTATCTTCCGACTATAACTTCGGATCATTTTTTAGCATAAACGATGCAGATATAACCTTTTGATCATCTGCACAGTTCATTAATAGGAAGATTGTCTCAATCGACGATTGCCACAACTGTACCTTTGTTGGGTCCTCTGAGGTACCATTAAAGGTATGAGAATTTACCACTTGAACTTCCACATACCTCGCATCTCGCATGGATTAGGTACTGTTGGTCTGTTGGGTGGTCACCATCGTTTGCATCACAGCCTAGAATGATTCGCACATCAGGATCGTCGTGGGGCCCATTCCAGTAGCCGGTGCCACTGGGGGTGGCGCTGCTGCATCGGTTTGAGTTATTGATCCTTCACGAGGTGGACTCTTTCTACCTCTACCCCATCCTCTAACAGGGGTCATCTTTTTCCCCTATTCCCTCTTCCATGTCCTCAAGGTGACATGATCTAGAATAAGTAGGAATTGAACAGTAAAAGTATAAAAATATATATTAAAGTATTTGCATAAACATTTAAATATGACTACGTAGCGTAGTGGATTAGCGTGTATGACTTTGAATTAGATGGTCGTGGGTTCGACTCCCACTATTGTGTTGACATAAAACTTGCCTTCACTTGCCTTCATGGTGTTTATTCACTAAATTACCATGAATGTGAACACCTTTCATAGGGGATGATCCTAATGTGTTTGAGTGCCATGCATGATTGGTTTCTTGAATAAACCTTAGTGTGTCGGTACATGATTTGTTTCTTGGATAGCTTAATGCTAACTTGATATAGCTTAATGTTTCTTGGAATTTATGTCTAAAGTGTAACGATCCTTGATTTCTACTAACTTTAAATCTTCATCATAAAACACTGTCATGGACTTACATGTTTGAAAACACACAAAACCGTAAAATCCACGGTCTTTACTTCTGATGCCCCACACAAGACCTACGTTTGAAAAACAGAAAATGATATGTTGTTGAGTTTTGTGGTAGATTTTAGTTCCTTTTAATAGACTCCTAAGCCCACTCCAAAGGTCATGCATGATTACTTCCATAATATAAGTATTATTCCTAACCCTTCTATTACCTTCAAGTATCCTTGCAATGGAACTAGAGTATTAAAGAGGATTTGATTGCTCCCTCTCTTCTCCCGAATAAGAGAACAACTATGTATGTAAAGTAGCTAATTAAACACACATGTAAATCATTAACAACAACTCTTTAATAAACTAAAATCATACCATCAACATACTTAAACTATATAAAACTCTCTTGCTTCCCCGCTAAAGTTTAGCTCAACATACAATTTTAATTAAACAGAGGAACCCACATCTCAATCATATTAAATTGATAGAATAAGAAAAGAGAGTAAGGAATAAGAGATTTATCCAGCTTCGTTGATGTTCTTCAATAGAAGTTTCCTTCCTTTGAGCTCCCACGTCCACCTCTTTGCCCTAATCTATCCTTTGCTTCCTTCTACTATCAACCGCTGCTAGATTAGGGTTTTTCTTCTTCTTCTCTAGTTTCACAACAGTTCACAGCAGTAAAGGCTCTGCTGTCTAATCTGATATTCGTCCCAAAATGTCGCTCTCTGCCTTTTTTAGGTATTCTTTTCCTTTTATAATGTTTGTTTCTTCTCATTTAGGGTTGAGAAATGATAAAATCGTTCACCTAGGATGTTTCTAATTTGGTAGTCAATGACCCACGTAGATCGCTGATGTGTATTAAAATTTTCATGTAATCCCCGAAAAGTTTGCTTTCCGAATTGCTTCAGCATCGGGGTCAGCAATTTATTTTCAGATTTGTAAGAAGTGTTGTTTCTAGATTTGCTACAATATCATGGTTCAACATAAATGTTCTGGAATTTTACCAAATACTTCAATTAAGTATACAATTAAACTCATTTATGCAAATTGATCTTCTTTTCATATTAAACCACAATTGACTCTTTCATATATACTAATAAAAATAAATGGAGCAATTAATGAGAAGATGGTGAGTATGAGTGCAAAATTAACTATAAAAAGACTTGATATAACTCTATTTTTGGAGAGTTATCAATGTCGTCCAGGCGTGTCACGGTCATTCTTGTCAAAAGCGTGTTGCTTATGGCCACATGACAGATGTCGCGGTGTTGCTTGTCCAGGACATGTTATCCATCGTTGCATGCCCATTCTAAACCCCTTTTACATATTTTCATCCTAGATAGGCCTTTACCATTTTACTTTGGGTCAATACGGGGGTGTATGACCGTTCACCAAAATCATGTCTACACCCACGAGGGCAAAAATGCCACAAAATGTACTATAGAAGGATATGACTAGTTTTTACTTCTTCCTACCTTGAGTTATATGCTATTTAAGTCGTGGTATTTCTTATGGAGATGTAACCCGTAAACATCATCATAAATGGGGATGTAACCCGATGTATATGAACATACAATATGCATGAGGTCCCTATGATTTTCATTTTAAATCATTCTTATGAAACAACCCTATACATCATTCACACATTACCCTAGGTAACATGCATGCATCAATTAGGGTTGTATCTTAGAAAACTCGTCGTTATAATGCATCATGACATAAGGCCAGACAGAATGCTGGCCTGAAGCAGTCAGAAAATGTATTCTCCGACTGGCTTCGGACCTTTCAAATGGGATGATAAAATGAAGTAAGGGGTCTCCCTTCTGTAGGGGAGGCCAACTCCCTACTCCTCAACTTAAGCTGTGGGACAATTTCAATTTTTTTTATTCTAATTTTTTTGGTTATTACATCAAGTTATTTAGATAAACTCAATCATGAACCAACTTTATTCATAAAATTTTCATTTCTTTGACATCAAATCCAACCTAGATAAGTTCTAAATCCAACCCAAACTGAAAAGTTGGGTTGATCGAATTTGTCTGATCATCGAGTTTTTTAAACACCCCTATAGTGTATTATATTTTTTATTGGTCAATTTATGCCTAATAAAAATTATTTTAACTCGAGATGTATATTTATATAAACTTGATTTGTAAGTTAGAAAATAGACCAACCTTTCAGAGCTAAGGAAACAGAGACATGTGAGTGAGGGTATCCTATAAATTAGTTTGTATAAAACTGAAGCACGAAATATTTAATCTCTCTTTATAAGTTCATTAATTGAGAAGATTAATATTTCACAGATGATCATATGCGACTTGGTTTTAATTCTTAGTGAGTTACGAACTTTTGCCTATGAGGGTTATCCTTTGATTTGTATGGGTGAAAATGACTTTCGTAACCTAATCATTTTGCATGCAATCTTGGGTACTTGATTTAGGGTACTTGACCAAACAAGGAGATGAGAACATAATTTCACAAGATGACTTTCACTAATTCCCATATATGGTAAGTAGATGAGTAGTTTCCTGAAGTGTTGATTTCGAGATTTGAACAATAGGACCCATCCCTCTTACTGACTCAAGATAGACTTAGTTTATAATTGAATCATAAACAAATTGCTCATTAGAGAATCAGTGGTACTTAAGGTGAAAGATGTAATTAGAGGGGTATAATGAACTTTTGACCGAGCTGTAATTACGAAAAAACTTGTGAATGATTGTCTTGCTTGTAATGATTATATTAATGGACACAACTTGTTCTACCGTGCATAATAGTGCAACTCTAAATATATAGTTAACGAATGAAAATTAATTAATTAAGACTTTAATTAATTAATTTCGTGTCACTAGCTCTTATAAGCTATATGTCCATAAGGTCTCCTTCGTAGCTTATAACATTTAACGGTTCAATTTAGTTAAAAGAAAAATTTGAAGGATTCAAATTAAAATTTAATTTATTAAATATATTAAATATAAGGAAGAAAATAAATCTAATTCAAAGGATTGGAATAAATATTTAATATATTAAATAAATAAAAATAGAAAAAAATATATTTAATTTAAAGTGTTTATTTAATATATTAGATATATTAAATATAAATAGGCAAAAAAAAAAAAAATTGAAGTGTTCACATTAATATTTAATACATTAACTATATTAAACATAAAAGCGAAAAATATATTTATTGTATCACACTTCCATCTTGGCTTAGAGTCTCCCAGTTATACCAAGACTATAACTCTGCATCATTTTTTAGCATAAATGATGCACAAGTCACCTTTTGGTCATCTAGACAATTCATTAATAGAAACATTGTCTCAATCGACGATTTCTACAATTATACCTTCGTTGGATCTCCTGAGGCACCATTAAAGGTACGAGAATCTACTGCTTGAAATCTCGCATACCTCGCTTCTCGCATGGACTGCATATTGTTGGTTTGTTGGGTGGTCACAATCGTTTGCATCACAACCTAGAATGATTCGCATAACAGGGTCGTCATGGGGTCCATTTAAGTAGTCGGTGCGTGGCTGGGGGTGGACTCCCTCTACCTCTACCCTGTCCTGTCATCTTTTTCCCTACGCCCTCTTCCATATCCTCTAGGTGACATGATTTATAATCAACACATAATTTCTCATGATAGACAAATGACTCGGTCAACAATAGCATTCAATTTTTTTTTTAATTATCTTACGTATTTCATACCTGCCGGCGATAGAGCATCAACGATGGGACCATGGAACGCACTAAACATACCTCGTAAGCTAGTCTACAGAATCTGTAACCTAGGGTTCTGATACCAACTGTAACGACCCTATTTTTCTACTCAAATAGAGTCGCTACGATACGCATGATGTGACCTTTTTTATGTGGAAACATTCATTTAAATAATTTATAACACGATGCCATGGACTTAAACATTCGCAATAAAACCTTAAAACAAAATATAAAAAAATAAACAACGCGAAATTTATATAAAACAAAAAAAAAAAATTAAAACAATGTCCTAATCTAACTTAAGGACTATAAAATAAATAAAATGCAACTTATCCTAACACAAGTTTCATGGTCTTTAATGTTACTGTGGGTCGTGTGTAGGAACCCTTGTACTCAGTAAGTGGCCCCACTATTGGCGTATTGAAATGGGTCACATGAAATGTAGTCATCATCTGTACAAGAGTTCATTTCATTCTCTTAGGCGGCCTAGTTCGGACAAATTAGATGTGTAATACTTCTCTACAGATGGCCCACACCTACAAACGTGGGCCCACTAGGCGGGCTCGCACGCTCCCTAGGCCTACTGGTCTGGCTAGCACTCGCTGAGAGCTGTTGCTGGAAACCCAGAGGAAATAGCAATTGTCGTAGCATTATAGCAAACAAGATGATCACAATCAGTCTCATGAAGTATGTGTCCGTACTCATCATAATGAGGTAGTACCTCGATATCCGTGAATATAAAATTATGCATCAGGTCCTCATACTTTCCTTCACGGTATGATAAGTAGGTATTCAAACATAAAAGTATAAAAATATATATTAATACTAAAGTATTTGCATAAACTTTTAAAGATGACTGCATAGCGCAGTGGATTAGCTTATCTGAATTCAGATCAGAAGGTTGGTGGATTTGACTCCCATTGTAGTCAATAAATAAACTTTAGAGTCAACAATGACCAAAAAGAAGAATTCCTAAATCCATAGTGTTTTTCAACTATTTTCCTACCGTGAAGGAATAGGGGTATCCGCAAATGCATGAGCACACAATAATATATGAGGTCCGACGTCGTCGGGATTGTATTTCATGCTAGTTCGTCCTTTTTCATGTCAATCATATCATTTCGTAGCCATATCGTTTCCTAAACTTTTCATAGTCTTATCGTCCTTATACATCTCATAGTCGTATAATTTCATGAACATACCTTAGTCATATTGTTTCCATATGCATATCCTAGCCATATCGTTTCCTAAACTTGTCATAGTCTTATCGTCTTTATACATCTCATAGTCGTATCATTTCATGAACAAACCTTAGTCATATTGTTTCCAAATGCATATCCTAGATCATATCGTTTCATTAACGTATCCTAGTCTTACCGTTACAAGAACGCATCCTAACCATATCGTCTTATGAACGAATCTGAGTCATACTGTTATAGTAACGTATCCTAACCATATCGTTCTATCAATCTATCATAATCATATCATTTTCTATACATAACCTAATCATATCACTATGTCAGTCATATCTTAGTCATATCGTTACATTACGTTTATCGCATCCTTCTCGTATCCTATCTCACACATATCATTGAACACATCATGATGTAAGAGTTATCATATCATTCACATATCATAACACATACATAACATATCATAGTCATATCGGTTCATAAACAATTCACACATATCAAGTTTATGACACGTGCAGAACTACAGGGCACGTGTCAGCATCAAATATAATCATGCCGATAGTAAGGCCACTTACCTGATTAGCTTAAGCTGTTGTCACTAATTTAAAGTTTGATTCTATTCTTTGAAATCCAAGTCAACCTATGTGAGCCATGAAATCAGTTTTAAATTCGAATTTCTGCCAAATTATTCCTCTAATTTATAGTGGTTCGTGTGTTAGATTTCATGCGAACATTAGAATTTTTGCATGAGGAAAGTCGTTGAGTATTTTATATTATATTATATATATACATATATATAGTATAGAATATAATATATATATATATATATATATATTTAATTAAAAATCTATATATATATATATATATTATTATTATTATTTATAACTTAGCTTTCTAGTATTTCTTTTGTTTTATCATTCCGTTCTTCTAAGAGATCTCCATTTTTTTCGGTATTTAGTTTTAGTTTTTAATTATTTCTGAATTCTTTTTCTTTTTATATTTAGTTTTAGTTTTTAATTGTTTTATCGTTTAGTTCTTTTCACTAAATCTCCATTTTTTTCTTTCTTTGTTTTTAGTTTTCTAAATCTCCATTTTTTCCTTTCTCTGTATGGAGTGATCAAGAATGTTACCAAATATAAACCTATTATAACTGAGCTAGGACAAAAATGTAATTTAAACTAAATTAAGAGAAAAAAATCTAAATTTCTTAAAAAATTTGATAAATGGGAATTCAAACGTAGAAGTATAAAAATATATATTTATATTAAAGTATATGCATAAACTATGACATTTTTGTGATTTAAAACGAGTGTTGTCCTAGAGTAGGTCAAATGTTTGTTCACTAAATGACCCTAGTTTTCTAGTACCCTAAAGTCACTATCGTCATCATAAAGTATTTTCTTATGCAGAAATAAACCTTTAAACTTCCTCATAAAACACTGTCATGGACTTATGGGTTCGAAAATATCTTTAAAACAACATAACAAAATACTAAATAAAATAAATAAACATTAAAAGAAAGAACACCCTATTCTAATCTAAACTCTAAGAAATTAGATACAATTATCCTATGCATGTGTCATGGTCTTGACTTGCGATGTCGTTGTCAGCCATACATGGGTGTCTTGCCTTTACTTGAAGTAGAAGTAGCACGTGGCTGGAGTATTTTAAGAAATACTCAATAAGTGACCCCAATATTGGGGTTAGATGTAAAACACATACAATCATGAATGAGACCTATCATTTCAAACTCCTTAGGTGACTACTATCCTAAGTGGGTAATTGGATGTGTATTTACTATTCTATATATGGCCGTGCGAGTATGACCCACCAATCGGTTCGCACACCTCCTAGGCCCCTTTTTGGTCGGACTAGCATTCTATGGTGCTATAACCGGACACCGGTAGGAGTAGTGATCGTCGCAACATTATGATAAAAGTAATGATCATTTTCTTGCCTCATAACGTACGCATCTGTACCATCGTAAAAGGGGAGATTCCCTAATGCATGTAACATACAATGATGCATAAGGCCCCAACATTTTCATTCATTAAATCACATAAAAAAAAATCCTTCCATTTTCCTTCATATCATATCATTTTTCAACATAGCCTTTAAGACATGTATCAGGGTTGAATACCGTATCATTTATTTCATACATCATATTATGTCATATCATGCACATAACATGTCCTTCAACATATCATATTATATCATGCGCGTATAATATCATAAAGCATGACACAACATGTATCATATTCCAAAGCATATCATATCATATCATAGACATATCATATCATATCATAATGCGTGTCTCATCATGTATTATATCGTCGAACGTATTACACCATAACATAAATCATATGATCAGCACTTCACATGTAATGAGCCTAGATTTTTACTAACCTAAAGTCGCTACCGTCATCATAGTCTAAGCTCTTAGGTGGAATAAACATTTACAGCCTCATCGTGAAACATAATCTTCATCTTAAAACATAACTTCCACTTAAAACACTATATTGGCTTTACGAGTTGAAAAATGTATTTAAAACGAGTGTTATCATAGAGTAGGTCAAGTGTTTATTCACTGAATGAGCCAATCTCAACCAAATCTTATACGAGAATGACTTGTATTCCTAAAATATATAGTTACAAAATATTATACAAGAATGACTCATTCCTAAAATATTTAGTTACAATGAATTTGGTCAAGAATATTATTAATAATTTTAATAAATCCTTTGTAAATATGACTCATTTACGGTCTTGTACTGGCTTTTGATTTGTCCCTCCATAAAAGGTATTTGGATGAGTCAATATCTAGGTGAACATCTTTCGTAGGGGATGATCCAAGAAATGTTGCAAGACCCTACACGAATCATACTCACAAAGGATTCATTATATTTGCAAATAAGATGACGGTGATAATTAACAAATAAATTCAATAATGTATTTGTGTGTCCATACATGATTGGTTTCTTGGATAGCTTAATGCAAGAACTATTATCACATAACACAGCGATACAATTTTCTTGAATATGACCAAGTTTTTCCAATACTCTCATCATCCACACCCCTTAGCAAGCAAAGAGAAAGCTAGTGCAAATTCTAGTTCAGTAGTGAACAAATAAACTACATGTTTTTTATGGAGGACCAAGACATAACTTCTTCATTGATGGAAACACATAACCAAAAGTACTTCTCCTATCGTCTATATCTCCTGTATAATCATGTCAGTATATGCTACTAACTCTTGATTATCCTCTTTTCGATAAAGAGCTCCTAAATCCATAGTGTTTATCAATTATCTTACTAACCATTTTAAGTGGTTTTGACTCTCATTGTATGGTCGATTAAAACTTAAACCCTTTTCTAATTTATTTTTATTGTATAGTATTTTTTAGACAAGAAATAATCACTCGTATATTTCTTGTTTCTTTTTATTTTCCTGGTCGTTACAACATTATATCATGCGCCTATCATATCATAAAGCATGTCACAACATGTATCATATTCCAAAGCATATCATATCATAAACTTATCATATCATAATGCGTGTCTCATCATGTATTACATTGCCAAACGTATTCACCATAACATAAATCATATCATTAGCACATCACATGTAATGACCTAAATTTTTACTAACTTAAAGTCGCTACCGTCATCATAGTCTATGCTCTTATGTGGAATAAACATTTAAAACATCATCGTGAAACATAATCTACATCTAAAACATAACTTCAACTTAAAACACTGTCATGGACTTACTGTTTGAAAACGTATTTAAAACAAGATAAGGACAATAATAAATAAAGCAAGTAAAACATTTAAATGAAAAACACACTATACTAGCCTAAGTCTAAGAAAAGAAAATGCTACTATCCTATACACGTGACATGGTCTCTGATTTCAATGTTGTCGTTAGCTGTATAGGGGTGCTTTGCATTTACCTCAAATAGAAATAGCACATGGCTTGAGTATTTTACAAAATACTTAGTAAGTGACCCCACTATTGGGGTCAAGGAATGCAAACACGTGCAACTCATGATCTAGGGACCTTAGTTAAAACAATCATGGGGTGGCCTTCAGTTCAGACAATATTGGATGCGTAGTAATTCCCTACACACGCCCACATATGCGAGCGTGGATCCCCAGGCGGTTCGCACATCCTAGACCCATTATAGTCGAGCTAGCTGTTCGTAGCGACGTCTGGAGGCCAGCAAACCCCTGAGTGTCATGCGAGGCATGATGATGATCATCATCGTAGTGTACGCGTCTGTACTCATCATCATAAAAGAGGAAGTAGTCTGATGTCTATGTACACACAGAATGCATGAGATCCCTATAGTTTCTCATCTTTAAAATATCGGTATGACACAATCCTAAGTTCCGTTCACATATTACTCTAAGTATATGTGTGCATTGGTTTTCATACATTCATCATCATTAACATTAACTAGTGTTGTGTCCTACGAAAGTCATCGTCATCATGCATCATGGCATTTAAAACATGCATTTCATCTTAATATGGAATAACGTTATATTAAGAAATTTTCTAATCTAACATCTTACATCATCATGTTGGTATGCATCATCGTCATCATACAACATCATCATGAAAGAACATCATAGAACATCATAGAACATCATATAATATCATATGGCATCATCATTTAATGCAATCACATCATCATACGTCATACGTCATACATAAAACATAAATGACATGTGCTAGGGCCATGAGGCACGTGTCGTCATACATCAAACAATTCATCCAATCTATCTGATAGTAAGGCCACTTATTTGGTTGGCCTTAACCTGTGTTTCCCTCAATTGGAGTACGCTTGTCTTCCATCCCTGGAAGTTGCTCCAACTATCACCGCGAGTCATTTCTTATTAGGATGTTCATCTTGTTTCGTTTATATTTCACATTTCTAATCTCATTTACTTGAATTTGTGAAATAGGGCATTATATTGACCTTAGTTACCTTAATTAGGATCAAAATCAGCTCCTAAAAGGTAAAATATTTATGGATCGATGTAATTTTGTTCAACCCGAGCTGAATAAAAGATTTTTGAGCCACCGAGCCATAGCTGGAGTCGAGCCGCATGAGCTGAAGGAGTTGGCGTTTGCAGCACAGACACCAGCCGCTAGGAGAGGTGGACATGCGTGTAGGTCGCTTTCGGGTTGAGGCGCGGACTTTAGGTCAGCTACACGGGTCGTGGGCTGTAGGTGTTTGGCTTACGGATCGAGATTGCTACGGAGGGGAAAAGGCTATTGGGTTGGATTTAGGTCGCTCATGACGATTGGGCCATAACTTTGAGGTTGGGCTAAGTTTAGAGGTGTTGGGTTACAGGTTGGGATACGTTGTTGGGCTTCTTGTGGGTTGCTACAAGTAGATCGATGCCGATGTACTTTACCTTGATCTAGATCCGACAGATCCTTTCTTCTTCACTCGACTCCTCGCTATTTCACCCTCGAGTTTCTCTCTCTTTTCGACGTTGATGTTTTCCACCGGATCAGAGTCGTTTCGCACCTCTAGTTAGCCCTCTTTACACAGAATGTGTTCATTCGCTATTTTACCCTCGCATAACAACCATAACATTATTGTTCATCAGGAATCGTGCCCTCTCTCTCACTGACGTTAATCTCACGTTAAACACCATAAAAAGTATTGTTTGGCTTACCGTTCTTAGTATTGGGTTGCCGGTAGTGGTTGTCGCAACGTGTGTTTTCCATTATAGCGTTGCGTCAAATCGATATCCCTTGTCGGTTTGGGTTCTTTGAAAAATACCATACAGTCGTTTAACCTCGATCTGTGTCTCACACTCCACTCTCTTGCAGGTGTGTCTCTAAAGGGCGTGACTGAGTGTATCGTATCTTGAGGGTCATGGGAGAGACAAGCGCCTGCCCGAGAATTCTAGAGGCTTGACGAAATTCTTGGGGCTTCTGATGACTATGCAAAAATTTCTCTTTTGTTTTTTTTTTAATTTCAGGCGGTAACATCACATCATAACACATGTCATAACATTAACCTAACATGTCATAGTCATATCATATCACAGACATATCATAGTTATATCATTTCGTAAACATATCATAGTCATAACACTTCATAAACATATCATAGTTATATTATTTCATAAACTTATCCTAGTCATATCATTTCATAAACATTTTACACATGTAATGATGAATTTTTTTTAAAAAAAATGTGAACTCGCCCATGAACCTGCGAGAATTCTGACAAGAGTTGAAATTCTCATTCCAACATCACAACCACGCCTCCCTGACGCGCACGCTTCTCCAAATATCCCTCATACCTTTAGCCACATGCTCCATATGCACTATAAGGGGAGATACAGAGAGAAACCAGAGAGAGAGAGAGAGAGAGAGATAAAAATCGAAGGTAACTCCGGCGAGACAAACAAGAGAAACTCGATGTCAAATTGGTCATCCCACGCGACCAAAGTGTCCACCGACGCTTGCACGTACACATGAGGTAAGTTTTCACACCTTAATAACATCCCTCGTCACCAGAATCGAGATTGGGCTTTAGAATTGTTTGGCTTCTCATAGATCTGTATGTTATAGGTGTTTAACATCCATAATACAACGTGAGAGGTGTAATAGAAGGGTCAATAGAGAAGAACCAAAGAAAAAACGATGAACAATGAACATCGGAGAATCATTTGA
>CM066979.1:8793312-8818674 GCA_033971965.1 Cucurbita ficifolia
ACTTACGATACTAGACATAAACTTGTCATCCTGTGTCCGAGGCTTCATGCGTTACAAGTAACACAGTCTAAATACCCACGCTCAAGGCTTCATATGTTCCAAGCAGCGTAGTCTAAGTCATAGGCATGATGTACCGTGGGAGGTCTTAGGAGGTTTTTGATTTCTTGGCTAAGGTAACTTACTCTCCTCTTTCTCCATCGTGGCCATAGGTTATTCCACATGATAGATCATAAAGGTCATGTGATTGATGCATGCATGAACATGACATAGATCATAAAGGTCACGTGATCAGGCATAAACCATATAGGTCATGTGATCAGTGCATACATGAACATGACATCCTGCAAATCATCATGACACTGGGCATCTCATCTAGGTGAGGGAAATGAGGCCAACATGACATCCTGCAAAGGAAACATGGTGCAGGACATCCCACCTAGAAGAGGAAACAAGGCCTCCTTAGAAAGCACCGCGTGGTGGGAGGTATGGGCCACAATTGGACATACTTAAAGTATTACCTAGCATTCTTAAATTTTGAGTCTTTAGGACTTTGGTCCCTTATCTTTGAGTGGTACCTAGCATTCTTCTTGTCTTGGTAGTTGTAAAGCTTGTTCTTGATTCTTAATCTTGTAAGTTTCTAAGGTTCTTATTTTCTTGAGGCGTAAGTTGTAACATGCATTCATAATCATATGAACCAATCGTAATAATTATTCTAGAAGGTCAAAGATTCATAATGGATTCCTTAGAGGGTTCTTGAAGGGTCTTGAATCTTGACGTGTTTCCTTTAGGCGTTTCTTAAGTTCCATCTTGGTTTAGGTTCCAAACTTGCTCCAACCAAGTTGGAATCTTGAGCTTATCCTCATGTCATATATAAAATAGACCTTATAGAAAATAGTTGGTAATTTGGAGCATGTCTAGACCATGAGCTAGGATATGGTTCCTTGTTTCGTTTTCAGGAACTAAACCTTAGAGGTTGTCATGTCATGTATCATATTTTAGCCAACTCTTCCAAAGTAACCCTTAAATTTTCTCCCCATTAGTGCATAGATGGCATCATCATAATCGTGACATCCTACTGACAAATCTTGATGTAGGGCATCTCATTCAGGTGGGAAATAATAAGTCCATCATCGCAACCTGCTCATGATACATATAGCAGGGCATCTCACCTAAAGAGGAATAGGGGTCTCGTGGTACACTTAATGATGCAAGATAATGGTTACTTCGTCATGGATCCTAGCAACTTGTTACACGCCATTTGCTTTAACCGAGGTGTTTCCTCGTATTCTTGGGGATCCTAGGTTTATACATAACGTCTTGGGTCAAGCTTGGAACTTACAAGTTCTTCTTAAGAATAGCCCCAACATGATCTCATGCACGCAGAATCTTATTAGAAACAAGAGTACTCGTGGGAAATCTCTTATTTCACGGGTACCTCGTTAGTCATCCTAGGAGGTAAAGTCATGTGGATCATGATGTACGTTTTTTCCCATATCTTTGTTTCACTATCTAACGTTTCCCAATGACTCCCAAACTTCATTACCTTATACAACATCCTGAGATAAGGATTCATATATCATTTCATAATGTTGGGAGATCATTTAGGGCTTAACCTGTAGGTAGTCTTCCTTAGGGGCATTATGGTCATTTTACTCCTAATTCTTAGTTTTGCTACGTAACGAGTTCCAATGGCGTTCAAACTTCACCACCTCATCAGGCATCATAAAATAAGATCTACTATAGAGTTTCGTAGTATTTAGATGTCATCTAGGTCGTGAACCGTAGGTAGATATCCTTAGGCGCATTATGGTCAAGAATGCTACCAAATATAAACCTATTTTTATTGAGTTAGGACAAAAATGTAATTTAAGCTAAATTTAGAGACAAAAAGATGTAAATTTCTTAAAACATTTTGATAAATTCGAATTCAAACCTAGAAGTATAAAAATATATATATTTATATTAAAGTATATTCATAAACTATGACATTTTCGTGATTTAAAACGAGTGTTATCATAGAGTACGTCAAGTGTTTATTCACTGAATGAGCCAATCTCAACCAAATCTTATACGAGAATGACTTGTATTCCTAAAATATATAGTTACAAAATATTATACGAGAATGACTCATTCCTAAAATATTTAGTTACCATGAATTTGGTCAAGAATATTATTAATAATTTTAATGAATCCTTTGTAAATATGACTCATTTACGGTCTTGTACTGGCTTTTGATTTGTCCCTCCATAAAAGGCATTTGGATGAGTCAATATCTAGGTGAACATCTTTTGTACGGGATGATCCAAGAACCGTTGCAAGACCCTACACGAATCATACTCACAAAGGATTCATTATATTTGCAAATAAGATGACGGTGCTAATTAACAAATAAATTCAATAATGTATTTATGTGTCCATACATGATTGGTTTCTTGGATAGCCTAATGCAAGAACTATTATCACATAACACAGCAATACAATTTTTTTGAATATGACCAAGTTTTTCTAATACTCTCATCATCCACACCCCTTAGCAAGCAAAGAGAAAGCTACTGCAAATTCTAGTTCAGTAGTGAACAAATAAACTACATGTTTTTTATGGAGGACCAAGACATAACTCCTTCATTGATGGAAACGCATAACCAAAAGTACTTCTCCTATCGTCTATATCTCCTGTATAATCATGTCAGTATATGTTACTAACTCTTGATTATCCTCTTTTCGATAAAGAGCTCCTAAATCCATAGTGTTTTTCAATTATCTTACTAACCATTTTAAGTGGTTTTGACTCTCATTGTATGGTCGATTAAAACTTAAACCATTTTGTAATTTGTTTTTATTGTATAGTATTTTTTAAAATAATTTTTTAGACAAGAAATAATCACTCGTATATTTCTTGTTTCTTTTTATTTGTCTGGTCGTTACAACATTATATCATGCGCCTATCATATCATAAAGCATGTCACAACATGTATCATATTCCAAAGCATATCATATCATATCATAAACGTATCATATCATAATGCGTGTCTCATCATGTATTATATTGCCAAACGTATTCACCGTAACATAAATCATATCATTAGAACATCACATGAATGACCTAAATTTTTACTAACCTAAAGTCGCTACCGTCATCATAGTCTATGCTCTTATGTGGAATAAACATTTAAAACATCATCGTGAAACATAATCTACATCTAAAACATAACTTCAACTTAAAACACTGTCATGGACTTACGTATTTGAAAACGTATTTAAAACAAGATAAGGACAATAATAAATAAAGCAAGTAAAACATTTAAATGAAAAACACACTATACTAGCCTAAATCTAAGAAAAGAAAATGCTACTATCCTATGCACTTGACATTGTCTCTGATTTCAATGTTGTCGTTAGCTGTATAGGGGTGCTTTGCCTTTACCTAAAATAGAAAAAGCACATTGCTTGAGTATTTTACAAAATACTTAGTAAGTGACCCACTATTGGGGTCAAGGAATGCAAACAGGTGCAACTCATGATCTAGGGACCTATCGTTAAAACAATCATGGGGTGGCCTTCAGTTCAGTCAATATTGGATGTGTAGTACTTCCCTACACACGCCTACATATGCGAGCGTGGATCCCCAGGTGGTTCACACATCCTAGACCCATTATAGTCGAGTTAGTTGTTCGTAGCGACGTCTGAAGGCCAGCAAACCCCTGAGTGTCATGCGAGGCATGATGATGATCATCATCGTAGTGTACGCGTCTGTACTCATCATCATAAAAGAGATAGTAGTCTAATGTCTATGTACACACAGAATGCATGAGATCCCTATAGTTTCTCATCTTTAAAATATCGTTATGACACAATCCTAAGTTCCGTTCACATATTACTCTAAGTATATGCGTGCATTGGTTTTCATACATTCATCATCATTAACATTAACTAGTGTTGTGTCCTACGAAAGTCACTCGTCATCATGCATCATGGCATTTAAAACATGCATTTCATCTTAATATGGAATAACGTTATATTAAGAAATTTTCTAATCTAACATCTTACATCATCATGTTGTCATGCATCATCGTCATCATACAACATCATCATGAAAGAACATCATAGAACATCATATAATATCATATGAGATCATCCTTTAACTCAATCACATCATCATACGTCATACGTCATACATAAAGCATAAATGACACGTCCTAGGGCCACGAGGCACGTGTCGTCATACATCAAACGATTCATCCAATCTATCCGATAGTAACGCCACTTATTTGGTTGCCCTTAACCCGCGTTTCCCTCAATTTGAGTACGCTTGTCTTCCATCCCTCGAAGTTGCTCCAACTATCACCGCGAGTCATTTCTTATTAGGATGTTCATCTTGTTTCGTTTATATTTCACATTTCTAATCTAATTTGCTTGAATTTGTAAAATATGGCATTATATTGACCCTAGTTACCTTAATTAGGATCAAAATCAGCTCCTAAAAGGTAAAATATTTATGAATCGATGTAATTTTGTTCAACTCGAGCTGAATAACAGATTTTTGAGCCACCGAGCCGTAGCAGGAGTCGAGCCGCACGAGCTGAAGGAGTTGGCATTTGCAGCACAGACACCAGCCGCTAGGAGAGGTGGACATGCGTGTTGGTCGCGTTCGGGTTGAGGCCCGGACTTTAGGTCAGCTACACGGGTCGTGGGCTGTAGGTGTTTGGCTTACGGATAGAGATTGCTATGGAGGGGCAAAGGCTACTGGGTTGGATTTAGGTCGCTCATGATGATTGGGCCATAACTTTGAGGTTGGGCTGAGTGTAGAGGTGTTGGGTTACAGGTTGAGATATGTTGTTGGGCTTCTTTTGGGTTGCTACAAGTGGATCGATGCCGATGTACTTGACCTGGATCTAGATTCGACAGATCCTTTCTTCTTCACTCGACTCCTCGCTATTTCACCCTCGAGTTTCTCTCTCTTTTCGACGTTGATGTTTTCCACCGGATCAGAGTCGTTTCGCAACTCTAGTTAGCCCTCTTTACACAGAATGTGTTCATTCGCTATTTTACCCTCGCATAACAACCATAACGTTATTGTTCATCAGGAATCGTGCCCTCTCTCTCACTGACGTTAACCACACGTTAAACACCATAAAAAGTATTGTTTGGCTTACCGTTCCTAGTATTGGGTCACCAGTAGTCGTTGTCGCAACGTGTGTTGTCCATTATAGCGTTGTGTCAGATCGATATCCCTTGATGGTTTGGGTTCTTTAAAAAATACCATACAGTCGTTCAACCTCTCTCTGTGTCTCACACTCCACTCTCTTACCGGTGTGTCTCTAAAGGGCGTGACTGAGTGTATCGTATCTTGAGGGTCATGGGAGAGGCAAGCGCCTGCCCGAGAATTCTAGAGCCTTGATGAAATTCTTGGGGCTTTTGATGATTGCGCAAAAATTTCTCTCTTTTTTTTTTTTTAATTTCAGGCTGTAACATCACATCATAACACGTGTCATAACATTAACCCAACATGTCATAGTCTTATCATATCACAGAAATATCATAGTTATATCATTTCGTAAACATATCATAGTCATAACACTTCATAAACATATCACAGTTATATTATTTCATAAACTTATCATAATCATATCATTTCATAAACTTATCCTAGTCATATCATTTCATAAACATTTTACACATGTAATGATGAAAATTTGAAAAAAAAAATAGGAACTCGCCCACGGACCTGCGAGAATTCTGACAAGAGTAGAAATTCTCATTCCAACATCACAACCACGCCTCCCTGACGCGCACGGTTCTCCAAATATCCCTCATACCTTTAGCCACATGCTCCATATGCACTATAAGGGGAGGTACAGAGAGAAACGAGAGAGAGAGAGGGAGAGAAATAAAAATCTAAGGTAACTCCGGCGAGACAAATAAGAGAAACTCGATGTCAAAGTGGTCATCCCACGCGACGAAAGTGTCCACCGATGCTTGCACGTACACAGGAGGTAAGTTTCCACGCCTTAATAACATCCCTCGTCACTAGAATCGAGATTGGGCTTTAGAATTGTTTGGCTTCTCATAGATCTGTATGTTATAGGTGTTTACCATCCATAATACAACGTGAGAGGTGTAATGGAAGGGTCAATAAAGAAGAACCGAAGAAAAAACGATGAACAATGAACATCGGAGAATCATTTGAGAGGAGAGAGAAGGTCGTGGGAGATTTTCGTGATTATTTGGGTAAGGAAGACAAAGACTGTGGTCTTCGGGTCGGATCTGGATCTGTTAACCCAATACACGCTTCAACCCAAACCACTCACCTACAACCCATGACTGAAACACACACCCAGCCAAAGTCTGCAACACACATCCACTACCTGCGTGCCTACAGCCCGAAAACAACCCACGCCCGAGGCCCAACCTACTATGCCCCAAAATCTGTTTCAACCAAACCTGAAGCAGCCTAGCGGCCCAGCACCCATGACCGCATACATGCGACCCGAATGATGTGATATGATTGACATATGAAATACAACCCCGACACACGCGTGAAAGATATGCTAAATGATATGATAAAATGATACGGTATGAAAGAAGATGCTAGTAGGAGTTGTATTATATGATAATGAAAATGAAAAATGTTGGGACCTTATTCATTATTGTGTGCTCATGTATCGAGAGATACCCCTTTTTCATTCACGATAATATGAACGCATACGCTACGAGGCAGAAGAACAATCATTATGTTTAACATAATGTTGCTGTGACGGTCGCTATTTCCTACGGGTGTCTGACATCATCAGCTACCAGCAAATAGTCACCCGACCAGAATGGGGTCCAGGAGGTGTGCAAATTGACTGGTGGGTCCATACTCATATGTGTGGACCATTTGTAAGGAAATTAATTACACATTCAAGTTGCCCGTTTGCTTTAGGTAAATAGACTGTTATGATAGGTCTCATTCATGAAATTTTATGTGTTTTCATTTAACCTCGATAGGGGTAATTTACTCATCTTATCATGCATCATGTCATCGTCATGCCATCTAATCATCATGTTATCATGCATCATGTCATCGTCATGCCATCTAATCATCATGTTATCATGCATCATGTCATCGTCATGTCATCATCTCATGTCATCATATACATCATCATATTATCATATAACAACATCACACTATTATATAACATAATCACATCATCATATAACATCGTCACATCATCATACAACATCATTATATTATCACATATCATAAAATATAAATGACGAGTCCTAAAGAAGGCAAGTCCTCCGATCGGGCCGATAGTAAGACAACTTACTTGGTTGGTCTTAGCCAAAGTTCTATCTAGCTCCAAATTGCTTGCTTTCTTCCTTTGAATTCATTCTTACTTATGTAGAGACTTCACCTATTTCGAATATTCACTTAATTGCGTTAGTAATAATTGAATTTAATGTTTTCATTGTTTCTATACTGAGTTTGATAGTAAAACTTAAATTAAACAAATATGTCAATTTTATTTCATGCTTTTGAATCATACCATCCAAATATTGTTTGTTATAATATTATTTTAATATAATTGTAAAAACAATTTAACTTTTATGATTTTTTTTTATTTGTGTCTATGTTCTTTTTTTTCTCTTTTCTTTGGATGTGTTCCAGTACTTTTGACAAATTTTAATGGATTCTCACTTTTTATTTCCTAAAATAGTTGTGGATTATGATGATTTCCTAAAATAGTTGTGGTATTTAATTTCTAACAAAGTCTAAATAATTATAACCAAAGTAATACTTTTCAATAAAATAAAAGGAAGATTAAAATCCTCTTAAAAGGACATCTATAGTTGGAGTAAAACTAAATCTGTGTAAACTTTTTTGTTTTGGCTTTTTTTAAGAAAGGAATCACGTCCAGGGGTTAGGAGAGATATTTTAGGATAAAAGTTGTGAGAGGTTAATAGAGAGGTGAAAAATCCCTTACCATTTTTTCTTATTATTATAATTATTATTATTTTTTAGGGTTGCTACATCATGTACCTCTAAAAACACTTTCATCCTTGAAAGCACTTTAATCTCGGAATAACTTTGGTTTGTCTATCTGGAGAGGTTTGTGGTATGGAATGTGCATTAAGTTAGTCAAATATTTACGAATCTGTGACATATGTTGTATACTTTAAAGAGGGACTGTGGTAGGGGATCTGTATGTCATTGGTGTTGATCTTTTATTATATGCAAATATCTTGTATTTGCTATTTTCATATCCTTGTAATTTATTTGATTCTCTAAATGATTATAAATAGAGAACTTTCACACCATTTAGGTGGGGTGGTTTTTTTAAATACTCTCATGGTATCAGAGCTCTTTTGGTGTATCCCCGATCCTTTATTTTCAATGACTTTTAAATCATCTACTTATCTTCTTCTCCCCCACCACTACTGATTTTGATGGCGTATGGGTAGTCTCCATGGCTGCCGCAAGCGGAGCCGATTGATTACTCTTCGGCTCGACCCTTTCATCCTCCAAATCATCCTTTGCAGGTTCACCCTTCGCCATACTTTGTAAATACAACATCACCTTCTCTAACACAATCGGTTTCCCACCAGCCAACATAGCCTCTTTCATTTTCTTGTCAATCGGTCCTTCATCTTTCACATAAACCCTAACCTTAGGATCTTTATCAGCATTCTCATTGGAAATATATGAAATCTCAACAAGCCCACCGACCTTTGGAATCTGGGTGCCACGCTGGCCTCTTCGCGAACCAAGTCGCCGTCAGCCTCCTCGCCAAAATTGGCTCCTTCGCTCACTATAGCGATTCTTCCAGCTTCAACACCATCTTCGTCCCTTGCTCCGAGGGGTGTGGCTACCTCTCCGTCTAATGGAACTTCACCACCTGTTGTGGTAAGTAGATGAGTAGTTTCCTTAAGTGTTGGTTTCGAGATTTGAACAATGGCGGCCCACCCCTCTTACTAACTCGAGAGAGACTTAGTTTATGATTGAGTCTTAAACAAATTGTTTATTAGAGAATCAGTGGTGCTTAAGGTGAAAGATGTAATTAAAGAGGTACAACAACTTTTCACCCAGTTGTAATTACGAAAAAATTGTGAATGATTGACTTGTTTGTAATGATTATATCAATTGACACAACTTGTTCTACCCTGTATAAAAGTGCGACTCTAAAAATATAGTTAACGAAAGAAAATTGATTAATTAAGACTTTAATTAATTAATTTCATGTCATGGGATCTTATAATCTATATGTCCTTAAGGTCTCCTTCCTAACTCATATAACATTAAAAGGTTCAATTTAGTTAAAAGAAAAAATTGAAGGGTTCAAATTAAAATTTAATATATTAGATATATTAATATAAAGAAGAAAATAGATCTAATTTGAAGGGTTGAAATAAATATTTAAAATATTAAATAAATACAAATAGAGAAAAATATATTTAATGGGAAGTGTTCACATTAATATTTAATATATTAACTATATTAAACATAAAAGCGAAAAATATATTTATTGTAGCACACTTCCATCTTGGCTGAGAATCCTCCAGTTATCTTCCGACTATAACTCCGGATCATTTTTTAGCACAAACGATGCACATATAACCTTTTGATCATCTGCACAGTTCATTAATAGGAAGATTGTCTCAATCGACGATTGCCACAACTGTACCTTTGTTGGGTCCTCTGAGGTACCATTAAAGGTATGGGAATTTACCAATTGAACTTCCACATACCTCGCATCTCGCATGGATTAGGTACTGTTGGTCTGTTGGGTGGTCACCATCGTTTGCATCACAGCCTAGAATGATTCGCACATCAGGATCGTCGTGGGGCCCATTCCAGTAGCTGGTGCCACTGGGGGTGGCGCTGCTGCATCGGTTTGAGTTATTGATCCTTCACGAGGTGGACTCTTTCTACCTCTACCCCATCCTCTAACAGGGGTCATCTTTTTCCCCTATTCCCTCTTCCATGTCCTCAAGGTGACATGATCTAGAATAAGTAGGAATTCAACAGTAAAAGTATAAAAATATATATTAAAGTATTTGCATAAACATTTAAATATGACTACGTAGCGTAGTGGATTAGCGTGTATGACTTTGAATTAGATGGTCGTGGGTTCGACTCCCACTATTGTGTTGACATAAAACTTGCCTTCATGGTTTATTCACTAAATTACCATGAATGTGAACACCTTTCATAGGGATGATCCTAATGTGTTTTGTGTGCCATGCATGATTGGTTTCTTGAATAAAGCTTAGTGTGTCGGTACATGATTTGTTTCTTGGATAGCTTAATGCTAGAACTCATAACACATAACCAGCTTAACCAAAAGACTATTATCACATAACAGATAACAAAAAGTACTTCTTATATCGTATATATCTTCTACATAATATATATCGATTAAAACTTAAACCATTAGATCTAATTTGCTTTTATTGAAAGGGTCCAAACATTATTTGCTGGGGTTGTATAGATGGCCATTTAGTTTATAAATATCTAAAAGTGTCTATCATTTAAACGCCCCCATTGTGTACTATATTTTTTAGGTCAATTTATGCCTAATAAAAATCATTTTAACTTGATATGTACATTTATATAACATTAGTTGGTAAGTTAGGAAATATACCCACCTTTCAACGCAGATGAAATCAAAATTGCTCTCGTCAAAGGCTTTCGAATCAAATAGACATGGTTTTATTCTTTTGTAAGAATCGATAGTTGGAATTTATGTCTAAAGTGTAACGATCCTAGATTTCTACTAACTTAAAGTCTCTACCATCATCATATCATACTCTCTTATGCACGAATAAACATTTAAATCTTCATCATAAAACACTGTCATGGACTTACATGTTTGAAAACATCTTTAAAACAATATAAAGAAACTAAATACAACAAGTAAAACATTAAAATTAAAAACACCTTATACTAATCTAAAGACTAAGAAATGAAATACCACGTGCATGTGTCACGGTCTTTACTTCTGATGCCCTACACAAGACCTACATGTGCGAGCGTGAGTCCGCAGGCAGTTCGCACCCCCCTGGATCAATCAGAGTCGGCTAGTTGTTTGTAGTCGGACGTCCGAAGGTTAGAAAACTCCCAAGTATCATGCAAGGTGTCATGATCATGCTTGTCCAAGACGTGTTGCCTATGAAAACATGGCGGATGTCCCGGTCATGCCTGTCTAGGACATGTTGTCCATGGTTGCATGCCCGTTCTAAACCCCTTTTACATGCTTACATCCTAGATAGGCCTTAACAATTTCACGTTTCGTCAATACGGGGGTGTATGACCATTCACCAAAACCATGTCTACACCCGCCAAGACTAAAATGCCCTAAAATGTACTATAGGGGAATATGACTAATTGTCACTTCTTCCTACCCTGAGTTTTATGCTATTTAAGTCGTGGTATTTCTTAAGTTTCTTATAGTCATTTAACGTTGCTTTCTTAAATTCTTAAAATTGTTTTGGTGGAGTCATGTGGTAGAGGAAGCGAAAGTCACGTTGACAACAATGCATCTAGCCGATGATGCAAAGTTATGGTGGAGTCCAAGTACATGGACATTCAAGATGGTCGATGTATGTCCATGTACGGCGGACAATTGGGATAGCTTGAAACAAGAACTCCGCTCTCAGTTCTTCCCAGGGAATGTTGAGATAATCACTAGAAGGAAATTAAGAGAGTTGAGACATACGAGCGGTATCTGAGATTTCATTAAGCAATTTTCGAGGCTTATGTTAAATATTCGTGACATGCTCGACACAGACAATATCTTCAACTTTATCGAGGGGTTGAAGTCGTGGGTGAAAAAAAACTCTATGAACAAAGAGTTCAAACCCTCTCCACAAATTATGCTATTGCCAAATGATTGTTTGATCTCGATAGCGATGAACCCCAAGGGATGGGGCAGAATAGATCATCCACAAGTAGTTTATCAACCAAACTCCCCCAGAGGTGGGGGAAGTGATGGATCCGAAGACAGGGAGGAGGAATACAAATCCTCCCAACAAAGAGTTATGGCAGAGACCTCATAGCCTGACTTGTCAGAGTCAAAACTATGACCCATCTTTTTGCTTCATATGTAAAAGGGCTCGTCAAGTATTTGAATGCCCACAGAAAGCAGCATTATGCACTTCTAAGCAAAACTTGAAATTAATTCAGAAGGTGAGTATGAGATGGAAAAAACAGAAATACCATAAGCCACGACTGTTGGACACCCTGCGCGGGGGCGTTGAAGTATTTGTCTTCTCAACAAAAGACAGTGGAAGAGACAGAAGAGTCAATGGAACGCGTTCTCATGTATGTTGAGATTTGGGTAAATCATAAAGCAGCAAGAAACACTATCGTCGACTCTAGAGAACCCTACAACTTCATGACGAAGATCGAAGCAAAAAGCTTGAATATCCTTTGGCATCGAGACGTAGGGAAGATGAAGGCCGTCAATTCGATAGCCTTGCCCGTCTTAGGAGTTGCGAAGAGAACTCCCATCAAGCTGGGGACTTGGACTAGACGAAACGACTCTGTGATAGTCAAGTTGGATGACTTCGACATTATATTAGGGATGGATTTCCTACTAAAACACAAAGTCATTCTCATGTCCCTAACAAAGAGGTTGGTAATGATGGGGTGTAACTCGACGATTTTCCAAACCAACACCTGCTAGCTAGAAGAGATGAAAATGATGTCAGCACTACAGTTGAGAAAGAATCTAAGCCAGGATGAACTTACGCTCCCTACCATTACTATATTGGAACGAGCCAACCTCAATAAAGGCCTCGCGGTCAACTTAGAAACACCGCAACACGAGACAAGGAATTCAAACAAAGTATTTATCTCTACCTAGGTAGACAAATAGCAAGGTTGATGTTATATCGGGGGCAAAATCACATGCCACGAACAAATGTCATATGACTCAACCCGAACTAGCTGAATTCTACAAGCAGCTAAATGACTTACTAACCGTTGGGTTCATTAGACCCACAAATACCACTGTTAGTGATCACCCAAGGGCTAGGGAGAGACACCGAGCCAACACCTATGCCGAAGGAGGGAGATAGAGACAAACCTCTAAAATAATACATGGTCGCGTAGAAGTACCATCGAATAGAGGAGGAGAAGGATCGGTCGGAAGCGTCGACCACGGTAGTTCCAAGAAGGAGAGAGAGTTCTGATTAAGTTGAGGTCAAATCTACTTGGGATCAAAACAACAAGAGACAAAGGCTAGTGCGAAAATACTATGGGATCAAAGCAACAAGAGACAAAGGCTAGTGCGAAAATACTATGGGATCAAAGCAACAAGAGACAAAGGCTAGTGCGAAAATACTATGGACAAGTCGAAGTTATTCACAAGGTGGGAGAGGCGTCATATAGGATCCAATTGCTCCCATGGATGCGGACTAGCCCTATTGTCCACATCAGTAACATGAAACGTTACTCTCCCGACCTAGAAGATGTCAAGCATATAGAGGTGATACGACCTTACACAAAGAAGAAGAATCCCCAAGCAAAGGAAGCAGGAGAAACTTCAACTGAGGAGATGCCAAGAGTTAACGAACCGAGAAGCAGTTTTCAACAAATCGTTACAAATTGGAAGAGACTCCACAAGACTCAAATCAGTTGGAAGCGCATCAAAGAGACCTAATGTTAGCCTCAACATACAAAACCGAGTTTTCAAGGGTCGGTTGACAGAGACGTCAACCAATTGAGTGGGGGAGGACGTCATGGTCATGCTTGTGCAAGGCGTATTGCCTATGACCACATGGCAGATGTCTCGGTCTTGCTTGTCCAAGACATGTTGTCCATGGTTGCACGGACGTTCCAAATCCCTTTTACATGCTTTCATCCTAGATAGGGCTTTACCACTTCACTTTGGGTCAATACGGGGTGTATGTCCGTTAATCAAAACCATGTCTACATCCGCTAGGGCTAAAATGCCCCAAAATGTACTATAGCGGGGTATGACTAGTTGTCACTTCTTCGTACCTTGAGTTATATGCTATTTACGTTGTGGTATTTCTTAATTTATTTGTAGTCATATAACGTTGCTTTCTTAAATTCTTTATACAATTTTCAAATGTATTTCCTTGCACACGTTTTCTAAACCTTTTGTCGCAATTTGTACTCGAGGTCGAAATATACGCGGACATTGTCCACGATGTCTGAATTTATCACAGCTGACTTGTTCGCTTTATTAAAATAAGTGCTGCACAATCGCTATCCCGCTATTGCAAGAGTGCGATTGTGACACAAGGCATGATCGTCATCATCATCATCACCATAGTGTACGCGTCCGTACTCATCATCATAAATGAGGATGTAACCCGATGTATATGAACACACAATATGCATGAGGTCCCTATGGTTTTCATCTTTAAATAATTCTTATGATACAACCTTATACATCATTCACACATTACCCTAGGTAACATGCATGCATTTGCTTTCATACGTTCATCATCATTAACATCAATTAGGGTGGTATCTTAGAAAGTTCGTCGTCATAATGCATCATGACATTTAATACATGCACATCATCTTAATATGAAATATCATCATGTTAAGTCATCTCATCATCATCATGTTATCATGCATTATGTCATTGTCATGTCATCATCTCATATCATCACATACATCATCATATTATCTATAACAACATCACACTATCATATAACATAATCACATCATCATATAACATAATCACATCGTCATATAGTATCATCACATCATCATACTACACCATTATATCATCACATAACATAAAGCATAAATGACACATGCAAATGTCACTAGGCACATGTCGTCATACATAAGGCAAGTCTTCCGACCGAGCCAACGGTAAGAAAACTTACTTGGTTTGTCTTAGCCAAAGTTCTGCCTAGCTCCAAATTTCTTTGTTTTTGTCCTACAAATTCGATCTCACTTATGTCGAGACTTCACCTATTTTGAATATTCACTTAATTGCCTCAGTAAATATTGAATTCCATGTTTTCATTTTTTTTAACTTGAGTTTTCATACCATCCAAATATTGTTTGTTATAATATTATTTTGATACAACAATTTAAAAAAAAGTGTAAGCTTTCCTGATTTTTTTTCTTCTATTTTTTTTTTTTTTTTTCTCTTTTTTGTAACAGGATCTAGTATTTTTGGCCAATTTTGACGCTTACTTTTTCTTTCCTAAAAATGTAACATGTTAATTGTTCTTGATATTTAATTCTAACAAAAATCTAAATAATTGCAACGAAATTAATACATTTCAATAAAATAAGAGGAAGATGTAAAATATGACTAATGAACTCTTCAAATGACATCTCTCTTCAGGGCATGACTAAATGTGCATAAACCTTTTTGTTTTTGCATTAAAGGAAGGAATTACTGGTACTAGTTAGGAGAGGTATTCTAGGGAACAAGTGGTGAGAGGTTGATGGAGAGGTGAAATTCAGTTACCATTTTTTTTTATTTTTTATTTTTTATAATTATTCTTTATTATTTTTTATTTTTTTTATGGTTGTTATATCATATACTTCTAAAACAACTTTCTTGGTCGAAAGTGTTTTAATCTCAAAATAACTTTAGTCCTTGTCTATCTAGAGAGGTATATGGTCTAGAATGTGCATTAAGTCGGTCATGTATTTACGAAACATGGATATATAACATATGCTATATACTTTAAAGAGGGACTGTGATAGGGGGGATTTGTATGTCACTGGTACCATCATACCTAAAATGTCGAAAGATCTACTGAAGCATGGACTTAGCTTGTGTTTCATCTGAACCTTAGTATGTCTGATCGCTTGTGGATGTATATAATAAAATGATGTAAAATTCATAAGAATAAGTGCAAGTATACACTATCACAAGTAGCAAGTAATAAGTAAATTATCGATTCCAAAAGGACCCATCTTTTTTGGTTAATTTTATAGCTGGAAATTAAGTCCGTTTTTAGGTAACATTCAAATGAGTGTGGGTGATTTTAACTAATTAAATAAAACTAATGCAGAATGTCACTACGGTTGGAAAAACAGAAAATGATAAGAAAATCAACTATAATGAGGAAGGTTCGGCTAGGAGAGATTAAATAGATAAGTTGTTGAGTTTTGTGGTAGATTTTAGTTCCTTTTAATAGACTCCTAAGCCCACTCCAAAGGTCATGCACGATTACTTCCATAATCATTTTTTTAATTTCTATTAACGAGGCTCTATAAGTATTATTCCTAACCCTTCTATTACCTTCAAGTATCCTTGCAATGGAACTAGAGTATTAAAGAGGATTTGATTGCTCCCTCTCTTCTCCCGAATAAGAGAACAACTATGTAAAGTAGCTAATTAAACACACATGTAAATCATTAACAACAACTCTTTAATAAACTAAAATCATACCATCAACATACTTAAACTATATAAAACTCTCTTGATTCCCCGGTAAAGTTTAGCTCAACATACAATCTGAATTAAACAGAGGAACCCACATCTCAATCAAATTAAATTGATAGAATAAGAAAAGAGAGTAAGGAATAAGAGATTTATCCAGCTTCGTTGATGTTCTTCAATAGAAGTTCCCTTCCTTTGAGCTCTCACGTCCACCTCTTTGCCCTAATCCATCCTTTGCTTCCTTCTACTATCAACCGCTGCTAGATTAGGGTTTTTCTTCTTCTTCTCTAGTTTCACAACAGTTCACAGCAGTAAAGGCTCTGCTGTCTAATCCGATATTCGTCCCAAAATGTGGCTCTCTGCCTTTTTTAGGTATCCTTTTCCTTTTATAATGTTTGTTTCTTCTCATTTAGGGTTGAGAAATGATAAAATCGTCCACCTAGGATGTTTCTAATTTGGTAGTCAATGACCCACGTAGATTGCTGATGTGTATTAAAATTTCCATGTCATCCCCGAAAAGTTTGCTTTCCGAATTGCTTCAGCATCGGGGTCAGCAATTTATTTTCAGATTTGTAAGAAGTGTTGTTTCTAGATTTGCTACAATATCATGGTTCAACATAAATGTTCTAGAATTTTACCAAATAACTCAATTAAGTATACAATTAAACTCATTTATGCAAATTGATCTTCTTTTCATATTAAACCACAATTGACTCTTTCATATATACTAATAAAAAAAAATGGAGCAATTAATGAGAAGATGGTGAGTATGAGTGCAAAATTAACTATAAAAAGACTTGATATAACTCTATTTTTGGAGAGTTATCAATGTCGTCCAGGCGTGTCACGGTCATTCTTGTCCAAAGCGTGTTGCTTATGGCCACATGACAGATGTCGCGGTGTTGCTTGTCCAGGACATGTTATCCATCGTTGCATGCCCATTCTAAACCCCTTTTACATATTTTCATCCTAGATAGGCCTTTACCATTTTACTTTGGGTCAATACGGGGGTGTATGACCGTTCACCAAAATCATGTCTACACCCGCGAGGGCAAAAATGCCCCAAAATGTACTATAGAAGGATATGACTAGTTTTCACTTCTTCCTACCTTGAGTTATATGCTATTTAAGTCGTGGTATTTCTTATGGAGATGTAACCCGTAAACATCATCATAAATGGGGATGTAACCCGATGTATATGAACATACAATATGCATGAGGTCCCTATGATTTTCATTTTAAATCATTCTTATGAAACAACCCTATACATCATTCACACATTACCCTAGGTAACATGCATGCATCAATTAGGGTTGTATCTTAGAAAACTCGTCGTTATAATGCATCATGACATAAGGCCAGACAAAATGCTGGCCTGAAGCAGTCAGAAAATGTATTCTCCGACTGGCTTCGGACCTTTCAAATGGGATGATAAAATGAAGTAAGGGGTCTCCCTTCTGTAGGGGAGGCCAACTCCCTACTCCTCAACTTAAGCTGTGGGACAATTTCAATTTTTTTTTATTCTAATTTTTTTGGCTATTACATCAAGTTAGTTAGATAAACTCAATCATGAACCAACTTTATTCATAAAATTTTCATTTCTTTGACATCAAATCCAACCTAGATAAGTTCTAAATCCAACCCAAACTGTAAAGTTGGGTTGATCGAATTTTTCTGATCATCGAGTTTTTTAAACACCCCTATAGTGTATTATATTTTTATTGGTCAATTTATGCCTAATAAAAATTATTTTAACTCGAGATGTATATTTATATAAACTTGATTTGTAAGTTAGAAAATAGACCAACCTTTCACAGCTAAGGAAACAGAGACATGTGAGTGAGGGTATCCTATAAATGAGTTTGTATAAAACTGAAGCACGAAATATTTAATCTCTCTTTATAAGTTCATTAATTGAGAAGATTAATATTTCACAGATCATATGCGACTTGGTTTTAATTCTTAGTGAGTTACGAACTTTTGCCTATGAGGGTTATCCTTTGATTTGTATGGGTGAAAATTACTTTCGTAACCTAATCATTTTGCATGCAATCTTGGGTACTTGATTTAGGGTACTTGACCAAATAGGGAGATGAGAACATAATTTCACAAGATGATTTTCACTCATTCCCATATATGGTAAGTAGATGAGTAGTTTCCTGAAGTGTTGATTTCGAAATTTGAACAATAGGGCCCATCCCTCTTACTGACTCAAGATAGACTTAGTTTATAATTGAATCATAAACAAATTGCTCATTAGAGAATCAGTGGTACTTAAGGTGAAAGATGTAATTAGAGGGGTATAATGAACTTTTGACCCAGCTGTAATTACGAAAAAACTTGTGAATGATTGTCTTGCTTGTAATGATTATATTAATGGACACAACTTGTTCTACCGTGCATAAAAGTGCAACTCTAAATATATAGTTAACGAATGAAAATTAATTAATTAAGACTTGTGTCACTGGATCTTATAAGCTATATGTCCATAAGGTCTCCTTCCTAGCTTATAACATTTAACGGTTCAATTTAGTTAAAAGAAAAATTTGAAGGATTCAAATTAAAATTTAATTTATTAAATATATTAAATATAAGGAAGAAAATAAATCTAATTTAAAGGATTGGAATAAATATTTAATATATTAAATAAATAAAAATAGAAAAAAATATATTTAATTTAAAGTGTTTATTTAATATATTAGATATATTAAATATAAATAGAAAAAAAAAAAAAAAATTGAAGTGTTCACATTAATATTTAATACATTAACTATATTAAACATAAAAGCGAAAAATATATTTATTGTATAACACTTCCATCTTGGCTTAGAGTCTCCCAGTTATACCAAGACTATAACTCTGCATCATTTTTTAGCATAAACGATGCACAAGTCACCTTTTGGTCATCTAGACAGTTCATTAATAGAAAAATTGTCTCAATCGACGATTTCCACAATTATACCTTCGTTGGATCTCTTGAGGAACCATTAAAGGTACGAGAATCTACTGCTTGAAATCTCGCATACCTCGCTTCTCGCATGGACTGCATATTGTTGGTTTGTTGGGTGGTCACAATCGTTTGCATCACAACCTAGAATGATTCGCATAACAGGGTCGTCATGGGGTCCATTTAAGTAGTCGGTGCGTGGCTGGGGGTGGACTCCCTCTACCTCTACCCTGTCCTGTCGTCTTTTTCCCTACGCCCTCTTCCACATCCTCTAGGTGACATGATTTATAATCAACACATAATTCCTCATGATAGACAAATGACTCGGTCAACAATAGCATTCAATTTTTTTTTTAATTATCTTACGTATTTCATACCTGACGACGATAGAGCATCAACGGTGGGACCATGGAACGCACTAAACATACCTCGTAAGCTAGTCTACAGAATCTGTAACCTAGGGTTCTGATACCAACCGTAACGACCCTATTTTTCTACTCAAATAGAGTCGCTACGATATGCATGATGTGACCTTTTTTATGTGGAAACATTCATTTAAATAATTTATAACACGATGCCATGGACTTAAACATTCGCAATAAAACCTTAAAACAAAATATAAAAAAATAAACAACGCGAAATTTATATAAAACAAAAAAAAAAATTAAAACAATGTCCTAATCTAACTTAAGGACTATAAAATAAATAAAATGCAACTTATCCTAACACAAGTTTCATGGTCTTTAATGTTACTGTGGGTCGTGTGTAGGAACCCTTGTACTCAGTAAGTGGCCCCACTATTGGCGTTATGAAATGGGTCACATGAAATGTAGTCATCATCTGTACAAGAGTTCATTTCATTCTCTTAGGCGGCCTAGTTCGGACAAATTAGATGTGTAATACTTCTCTACACATGGCCCACATCTACAAACGTGGGCCCACTAGGCGGGCTCGCACGCTCCCTAGGCCTACTGGTCTGGCTAGCACTCGCTGAGAGCTGTTGCTGGACACCCATAGGAAATAGCAATTGTCGTAGCATTATAGCAAACAAGATGATCACAATCAGTCTCATGAAGTATGTGTCCGTACTCATCATAATGAGGTAGTACCTCGATACCCGTGAATATAAAATTATGCATCAGGTCCTCATACTTTCCTTCACGGTATGATAAGTAGGTATTCAAACATAAAAGTATAAAAATATATATTAATACTAAAGTATTTGCATAAACTTTTAAAGATGACTGCATAGCGTAGTGGATTAGCTTATCTGACTTCAGATCAGAAGGTTGGTGGGTTCGACTCCCATTGTAGTCAATAAATAAACTATTAGAGTCAACAATGACCAAAAAGAAGAATTCCTAAATCCATAGTGTTTTTCAACTATTATCCTACCGTGAAGGAATAGGGGTATCCCCAAAATGCATGAGCACACAATTTCATGAACATACCTTAGTCATATTGTTTCCATATGCATATCCTAGCCATATCGTTTCCTAAACTTGTCATAGTCTTATCGTCTTTATACATCTCATAGTCGTATCATTTCATGAACAAAACTTAGTCATATTGTTTCCAAATGCATATCCTAGATCATATCGTTTCATTAACGTATCCTAGTCTTACCGTTACAAGAACACATCCTAACCATATCGTCTTATGAACGAATCCGAGTCATACTGTTATAGTAATGTATCCTAACCATATCGTTCTATCAATCTATCATAATCATATCATTTTCTATACATAACCTAATCATATCACTATGTCAGTCATATCTTAGTCATATCGTTACATTACGTTTATCGCATCCTTCTCGTATCCTATCTCACACATATCATTGAACACATCATGATGTAAGAGTTATCATATCATTCACATATCATAACACATACATAACATATCATAGTCATATCGGTTCATAAACAATTCACACATATCAAGTTTATGACACGTGCAGAACTACAGGGCACGTGTGGCCTTACCTGATTAGCTTAAGCTGTTGTCACTAATTTAAAGTTTGATTCTATTCTTTGAAATCCAAGTCAACCTATGTGAGCCATGACATCAGTTTTAAATTCGAATTTCTGCCAAATTATTCCTCTAATTTATAGTGGTTCATGTGTTAGATTTCACGCGAATATTAGAATTTTTGCATGAGGAAAGTCGTTGAGTATTTTATATTATATTATATATATACATATATATAGTATAGAATATAATATATATATATATATATTTAATTAAAAATCTATATATATATATATATATTATTATTATTATTTATAACTTAGCCTTCTAGTATTTCTTTTGTTTTATCATTTCGTTCTTCTAAGAGATCTCCATTTTTTTTTTCGGTATTTAGTTTTAGTTTTTAATTATTTCTGAATTTTTTTTCTTTTTATATTTAGTTTTAGTTTTTAATTGTTTTATCGTTTAGTTCTTTTCACTAAATATCCATTTTTTTCTTTCTTTGTTTTTAGTTTTCTAAATCTCCATTTTTTCCTTTCTTTGTATGGAGTGATCAAGAATGTTACCAAATATAAACCTATTATAACTGAGTTAGGACAAAAATGTAATTTAAACTAAATTAAGAGAAAAAAAAATCTAAATTTCTTAAAAAAATTTGATAAATGGGAATTCAAACGTAGAAGTATAAAAATATATATTTATATTAAAGTATATGCATAAACTATGACATTTTTGTGATTTAAAACGAGTGTTGTCCTAGAGTAGGTCAAATGTTTGTTCAATAAATGACCCTAGTTTTCTAGTACCCTAAAGTCACTATCGTCATCATAAAGTATTTTCTTACGCAGAAATAAACCTTTAAACTTCCTCATAAAACACTGTCATGGACTTATGGGTTCGAAAATATCTTTAAAACAACATAACAAAATACTAAATAAAATAAATAAACATTAAAAGAAAGAACACCCTATTCTAATCTAAACTCTAAGAAATTAGATACAATTATCCTATGCATGTGTCATGGTCTTGACTTGCGATGTCGTTGTCAGCCATACATGGGTGTCTTGCCTTTACTTGAAGTAGAAGTAGCACGTGGCTGGAGTATTTTAAGAAATACTCAATAAGTGACCCCAATATTGGGGTTAGATGTAAAACACATACAATCATGAATGAGACCTATCATTTCAAACTCCTTAGGCGACTACTATCCTAAGTGGGTAATTGGATGTGTATTTACTATTCTATATATGGCCGTGCGAGTATGACCCACCAATCGGTTCGCCCACCTCCTAGGCCCCTTTTTGGTCGGACTAGCATTCTATGGTGCTATAACCGGACACCGGTAGGAGTAGTGATCGTCGCAACATTATGATAAAAGTAATGATCATTTTCTTGCCTCATAACATACGCATCTGTACCATCGTAAAAGGGGAGATTCCCTAATGCATGTAACATACAATGATGCATAAGGTCCCAACATTTTCATTCATTAAATCACATAAAAAAAAATCCTTCCATTTTCCTTTATATCATATAATTTTTCAACATAGCCTTTAAGACATGTATCAGGGTTGAATACCGTATCATTTATTTCATACATCATATTATGTCATATCATGCACATAACATGTCCTTCAACATATCATATTATATCATGTGCGTATAATATCATAAAGCATGACACAACATGTATCATATTCCAAAGCATATCATATCATAGACATATCATATCATAACATAATGCGTGTCTCATCATGTATTATATCGTCGAACGTATTACACCATAACATAAATCCTATGATCAGCACTTCACATGTAATGAGCCTAGATTTTTACTAACCTAAAGTCGCTACCGTCATCATAGTCTAACCTCTTATGTGGAATAAACATTTACAGCCTCATCGTGAAACATAATCTTCATCTTAAAACATAACTTCAACTTAAAACACAATATTGGCTTTACGAGTTGAAAAATGTATTTAAAACGAGTAATATGATAGAGTAGGTCAAGTGTTTATTCACTGAATGAGCCAATCTCAACCAAATCTTATACGAGAATGACTTGTATTCCTAAAATATATAGTTACAAAATATTATACAAGAATGACTCATTCCTAAAATATTTAGTTACAATGAATTTGGTCAAGAATATTATTAATAATTTTAATGAATCCTTTGTAAATATGACTCATTTACGGTCTTGTACTGGCTTTTGATTTGTCCCTCCATAAAAGGTATTTGGATGAGTCAATATCTAGGTGAACATCTTTCGTAGGGGATGATCCAAGAAATGTTGCAAGACCCTACACGAATCATACTCACAAAGGATTCATTATATTTGCAAATAAGATGACGGTGATAATTAACAAATAAATTCAATAATGTATTTGTGTGTCCATACATGATTGGTTTCTTGGATAGCTTAATGCAAGAACTATTATCACATAACATAGCGATACAATTTTCTTGAATATGACCCAGTTTTTCCAATACTCTCATCATCCACACCCCTTAGCAAGCAAAGAGAAAGCTAGTGCAAATTCTAGTTCAGTAGTGAACAAATAAACTACATGTTTTTTATGGAGGACCAAGACATAACTTCTTCATTGATGGAAACACATAACCAAAAGTACTTCTCCTATCGTCTATATCTCCTGTATAATCATGTCATTATATGCTACTAACTCTTGATTATCCTCTTTCCGATAAAGAGCTCCTAAATCCATAGTGTTTATCAATTATCTTACTAACCATTTTAAGTGGTTTTGACTCTCATTGTATGGTCGATTAAAACTTAAACAATTTTCTAATTTATTTTTATTGTATAGTATTTTTTAGACAAGAAATAATCACTCGTATATTTCTTGTTTCTTTTTATTTTCCTGGTCGTTACAACATTATATCATGCGCCTATCATATCATAAAGCATGTCACAACATGTATCATATTCCAAAGCATATCAGATCATAAACGTATCATATCATAATGCGTGTCTCATCATGTATTACATTGCCAAACGTATTCACCATAACATAAATCATATCATTAGCACATCACATGTAATGACCTAAATTTTTACTAACTTAAAGTCGCTACCGTCATCATAGTCTATGCTCTTATGTGGAATAAACATTTAAAACATCATCGTGAAACATAATCTACATCTAAAACATAACTTCAACTTAAAACACTGTCATGGACTTACATGTTTGAAAACGTATTTAAAACAAGATAAGGACAATAATAAATAAAGCAAGTAAAACATTTAAATGAAAAACACACTATACTAGCCTAAGTCTAAGAAAAGAAAATGCTACTATCCTATACACGTGACATGGTCTCTGATTTCAATGTTGTCGTTAGCTGTATAGGGGTGCTTTGCATTTACCTCAAATAGAAATAGCACATGGCTTGAGTATTTTACAAAATACTTAGTAAGTGACCCCACTATTGGGGTCAAGGAATGCAAACACGTGCAACTCATGATCTAGGGACCTTCGTTAAAACAATCATGGGGTGGCCTTCAGTTCAGACAATATTGGATGCGTAGTACTTCCCTACACACGCCCACATATGCGAGCGTGGATCCCCAGGCGGTTCGCACATCCTAGACCCATTATAGTCGAGCTAGCTGTTCGTAGCGACGTCTGGAGGCCAGCAAACCCCTGAGTGTCATGCGAGGCATGATGATGATCATCATCGTAGTGTACGCGTCTGTACTCATCATCATAAAAGAGGAAGTAGTCTGATGTCTATGTACACACAGAATGCATGAGATCCCTATAGTTTCTCATCTTTAAAATATCGGTATGACACAATCTTAAGTTCCGTTCACATATTACTCTAAGTATATGCGTGCATTGGTTTTCATATATTCATCATCATTAACATTAACTAGTGTTGTGTCCTACGAAAGTCATCGTCATCATGCATCATGGCATTTAAAACATGCATTTCATCTTAATATGGAATAACGTTATATTAAGAAATTTTCTAATCTAACATCTTACATCATCATGTTGGTATGCATCATCGTCATCATACAACATCATCAAGAAAGAACATCATAGA
>CM066979.1:8818774-8870454 GCA_033971965.1 Cucurbita ficifolia
GTTTATTTCGCATTTTCAAAGTGTAATAATGACCTTAGACAAAATAGGTAAAATTTTAGGGTCGTTACAGTTGGTATCAGAGCAAGGTTATAGATCTTGTAGACTAGCCTACAAAGTAGGCTTGGCATGTTCCATGGTCCAACTATCGATGCCCCGTCGTTGTCAGGTACACCTTACGTAGCATTAGGGATGTATAGTTTTTGGTGGTATATTTAATTTGGTTGGCTTTAAATGTTGAAGAATATGATGTTGTATGGTTTCGTGTTGTGATGTGATCTGGTGTTAATGCATGCCTTTATGTCATGATATTCATGCTTTCTTCTATGTGAGTTATACGGTAGGATGTAGAGAATATTATAAGTAAATCCTAAACATAGCCAGGGTCATTATTTTGGTTTCTAGAACCATGCCGAAATGAGGACGTAGACGAGGTAGGAGAGGGAGGGGACGACCTCCCATTAGGAGAGGCAGAAGAGGGGAAGCCGAAAGAAACGCTTCCCAAGAAGGGTCGACTACTGAACCCTATGCGTTTGTACCACCAACTTAACATGTACCTCCCCCACAAACTGTACCACCTCCTGAACATGTACCTCCCCCACAAACTGTACCACCTACTAAAAACGTACCTCCCCCACAAGTTGTACCCCCTCCTAAATACGTACCGCCCCCTCAAGCTGCACCACAGGCCGGGTTAGACCCCGCCACAAGGATAATGTTGGAATCACTCCAAACGACCATGCAGACCATGTTGGCCACACAACAGGCCACGTTATTAGCTACGCAACAAGTCGCGGCAATGGCCACGCAACCGGCCAACGAAGATCCCACAGCGGCCCAGATGTGGATCGCAAACATGGAGACGACCTTTGAATCAATGAGATGCCCTGACGAACATAAGGTGGCATGTGCGACGTATGTTTTACAAAAAGATGCAGAAGTGTGGTGGTCAGATAATAAACAGAGTATCAACCCGAGTGGGGGGATTACAACGTGGAAAACCTTTAAGGAAGCCTTCCTAAAGTATTATTACCCAAAGAAAACCCGTATAAAGAAACAACAAGAGTTTAACCACTTAACTCAAGGTGATGGCACGGTGGATCGGTATGATCAAGAATTCATGAGGTTAAGAAGGTTTGCACCGTCATTAGCCGACACTGAAGAGAAATAGACGGAGAAGTTTGCGTTGGTGTTGAACCCGAAGACCCCGCCGCATGTTAGAGGCTTTTAACCCAAAAACTTTCGAAGAGGCCCTAAGGACGGCCAAGGCCCTAGAGGAACCCCCGGAAGAGAAAAAACAAGAGCCTACTGTCGTCACAGGAAGGAAACGCCCTGTCGAGGTCGGGATCATAGAGTTCCAGCCACCGCCCCAGAAACCTAGATATCATAATAGGCCACCTACTCCACCCTCAATAGCCCGATTCCTACCATCGGAGAAACCCCTGTGCCGTGAATGTGGAAAACAACATGTTGGGAGATGTCTGACGGGCTCAGGTATGTGCTATCTCTGTGGACATGCAGGTCATTTGGCTAGGACTTGTCCTACAAGGGGCACGGGAAATCCAAGAGAACCCCTTAGAGGGCCGATCATTCAAGAACCCACCGTACAAACTCGCCCACAGACTAAGGCATACGCAACGACTGGCAAAGAGGCAGGGAGGTCTGGCACCGTGGTGACCGGTACGCTTTCTATACTAGGACACTTTGCCTTGACATTGTTTGATTCTGGCTCTACCCATTCGTTTGTCTCCTTACCGTTTGTCGAACAAGCGGGGTTCGTAGTAGAACCAGTAAAGCATGTATTGTTGGTTGGTACCCCAGCGGGGGTAGACCTAGTTACGAAATTTATAATAAATGATGGACAAGTAGTAGTAGTTGGACAAACCCTCCACGTGGACTTAAAAGTAGTGGACATGACGGATTTTGACGTCATACTAGGAATGGACTGGCTAGCCGAAAACTTTGCTAACATTGACTGCCATAAGAAAGAGGTGATATTCACACCGCCAAACGGACCCACCTTTAAGTTTAAAGGAACCTTCACAGGTACCACCCCAAAAATAGTATTGATGATGAAAGCAAGACGCTTGGTACAACAAGGGGGGTGGGTGTTTCTAGCCTGTGCACTAAACACAAAAGGAAAGGAAAAACCAATAGATACAGTACCCATAGTAAACGAATTTATGGACGTCTTCCCAGAGGACCTCCCGGGAATCCCTCCATCACGAGAGGTAGATTTTGGAATAGAGCTGGAACATGAAACGCGACCCATCTCTAAGGCCCCATATCGCATGCCACCAGCAGAACTAAAAGAACTTAAATTGCAACTGCAAGACCTATTGGATAAAGGCTTCATTCGACCTAGCATGTCCCCTTGGGGGTGAGCCGGTGTTGTTTGTCAAAAAGAAAGACGGCTCTATGCGTTTGTGCATTGATTATAAGGAATTAAACAAGAGGACGGTAAAGAACAAATACCCACAACCCCGCATCGAGGACCTATTTGACCAACTTCGAGAGGCGACAGTGTTTTCCAAAATAGATCTTCGATCAGGATACCATCAAATTAAGATTAAAAATGAAGATATACCGAAAACAGCCTTTCGAACCAGATATGGCCACTATGAGTTTGTGGTAATGTCTATTGCTCTCACAAATGCCCCAGCGGTATTCATGGAATTAATGAACTGAGTATTTAAGGAGTGCTTAGACGCGTTTGTGATCGTGTTCATAGACGACATCCTGATTTACTCGAAAACGGACCTAGAACACCAAGACCACCTTCGCAAAGCCCTAACTATCTTAAGGAAGAACAAGTTGTTTGCCAAATTCTCCAAGTGCGAATTTTGGTTACGACAGGTTTCGTTCTTGGGTCATGTAGTGTCAAAAGAACGAATTTTTAGTAGATCCCAGTAAGATAGAAGCTGTCATAAAATGGAAACGCCCAACTACGGTCACTGAAATACGAAGTTTTGTGGGATTGGCGGGTTACTATCGAAGATTTGTTCAAGACTTTGCTATGATAGCCACGCCCCTCACCCAATTAACAAAAAAAGGTGTACCCTTCGTCTGAGACGATACTTGTGAGGCCAGCTTTCAAGAACTAAAGCAAAGACTATTGTCCGCCCCAGTGCTCACGGTTCCTGAAAGTTCTGCGGGATACGTAGTTTACAGTGATGCATCCAAAAAGGGGTTGGGTTGTGTATTGATGCAACATGGCAAGGTTGTTGCGTATGCGTCGCGTCAACTAAAGGATTATGAGAAAAAACTATCCTACACACGATTTAGAGTTGGCGGCAGTGGTGTTCGCATTAAAAATATGGCGACATTATCTATATGGTGAAAAGACCTAAATTTATACGGACCATAAAAGCCTAAAATACTTGTTCACACAAAAAAGAATTGAATATGAGACAACGTAGGTGGCTAGAGCTGGTAAAGGATTACGACATAGATATTCAGTACCACCCCAGAAAAGCAAATATAGTCGCTGATGCACTAAGTCGAAAAGCAGTACACTCGTCGTCCCTCATCACGAGGGAGCCACGAGTGCGAGCCGATTTCGAACATGCTGGCATAGCGGTAGTAACCAAGGAGGTGGCAGCTCAAATGGCCCGACTGACAGTGCGTCCCACGCTTAGACAGAGGATCATAGACTCACAACGTGAGGATCCAAGTGTAAACAAAATCTTAAACAAGTTGAGAGCAAGCCCCGTGGACAGTTTTACTAAGTCAACAGACGACAGGCTATTATGTCAAGGACGTTTATGTGTCTCACCGGTGAGTGAAATAAAGAACGAAATCCTGATTGAGGCGCACAACTCACCCTTCTCGATACATCCACGTGGAACAAAGATGTATCAAGATTTGAAACAACACTTCTGGAGGCGAAATATAAAAAAGCATATCGCGGAGTACTTGAGTAGATGTCTAGTGTGCCAACAGGTGAAAGTGGGCCTACCCAAAACATTGCGATGGATTTCATAGTGGGCCTACCCAAAACACTAAAGTGATACACGGTAATTTGGGTGATTGTCGATCGTCTGACAAAGTCAGCTCACTTCCTACCAGGTAAGGTAACGTATACAGTAGATAACTGGGCTCAACTGTATGTCAAAGAAGTTGTGAGGTTGCATGGAGTTCCGGTCTCGATTTTGTCGGATCGGGACCTGCATTTTACGTCGGCCTTTTGGCGCGGCCTCCAAAAAGCGTTGGGTACTGCCTCGACTTCAGTACCGCCTTTCACCCACAAACTGATGGCCAGAGGGAGCGATTAAACAAAATCCTGGAAGACATGCTCCGGGCGTGTGTGATGGATTTCACATGGAGTTGGGACACTAAGCTACACTTAATGGAATTCTCTTACAACAATAGTTTCCAAGCAACCATCGGGATTGCACCGTTTGAAGCATTGTATGGGAAAAGGTGTAGATCCCCATTGTGCTGGGACGAAGTAGGAGAAAGAGAACTAGTAGGACCCGAGCTGGTCCGCATCACCAACGAGGCGGTACAAAAGATTAGAACAAGGATGCGCACCGCACAAAGTAGACAAATAAGCTACGCCGACGTTAGGCGTAGGAATTTAGAGTTCGAAGAGGGAGACCTAGTGTTCTTAAAAGGAGCTCCTATGAAATGAATTCTACGATTCGGACGAAAGGGGAAGCTAAATCTTCGATTTATCGGACCGTTCAAAATATTAGAGAGAATAGGTTCAGTAGCTTATAAACTAGCCTTACCTCCTTCACTCTCGAGCGTACAGGACGTGTTTCATGTATCCATGTTAAAGAAATACATTGCAGACCCCACGCACATAATAGATTACAAACCCCTCGAAATCGAGAAAAATTTTAGTTATCAGGTGAAACCGGTTAAAATTCTAGCCAGATAGGTGAAGGCGTTACGTAATAGAAACATAAGATTCGTCAAGGTATTGTGGCGTAATCACCAAATTGAGGAAGCGACGTGGGAACGAGAGGAGGAAATAAAAGAACGATATCCTGAGTTGATCCGGGAGTCTGAAACTTTCAAGGATGAAAGTTCTCTTTAGGGGTGGATAATGTAACGGATCAAAAAAAAAAAAGGGGGGGGGGGGGGAGTCGTCGGCAGGACCGAAAACTCCCGGCGAACGCCGGAGTTTTCGTTCGCACACGACCCACAAAGGGCGGGCGAAGTCGGGATCGCCAAGGAAACACGAACCCTACCTTCAGCCACCCCGAGAGCACCTGCAAGGAAGGAAAAAGAAAAGGAAAAAGGGAAAAACAAAGAAAGAGGAAAAAGCCGACGAAACTCCGGCGAGGCCCAAACCTTACGAAATCGACGTCAAACTTCAATCTCACGTAACGAAAGTAATCCCAAAGACTTTTACATACACCGGGGATAGATTTAGGCGAGTCCTACATGTTGTACACAACCGGCAAGGAAGATAGAGCGTCGGGTCCTCAAACCCTCTCAGATCCGGGAGTGTTAGGCCGTTACGTTCCAAACAAATCCCAAAAACGAGATTAGGGGAAGAAGGAGACTCCAAAATGGAGAAAAGGGAGGAAAAAACGACGGCGAAGCGACGTCATGGAGGGAGAGAGTGGTCGCTAGAAATCGACGAGGAAATCGGGTGAAGAAGACGAAGTCCGACCCGAACGTCGGACCCAGCAACCCGAACCGAACCCAACCCACGCTGACCTTATTCGGTCGACGAAACCTCCTGCAGCCCAAAACGCTTCGGCCCAGCCCAGAAAACCAGTTAAGGCCCAGCCCACCTACACAGCCTCCAGCTTGGGCCGACCAATCGCTCGTGGCCAACCCAAACCCGCGCCTCGATCCAGACCGTTGTACGTGTCGCTCTCTTGTTGTGCCACGTATCACCTCGGTAGCGCGACATCCCTCGGCTCAACGGCGGCTCCTCGGCTCCGGCAGCTTATCCGGCTCGGGAAACCTGTTTCTGACCCGTTTGTCACCGTTCCGACCCTCCTAGACCTGGTTTCGGCCCCGTTTAAGGTAAATTATACCATTTTAAGGACGTATGTCACAAATTCAAGTTGGATATTAATGATAATTGTTAAATACTAACGAAGGTTTCGAATGATCCAATAGGAACCAACCACCCACGGAAGCGTAGGACGTTTTACGAGGAGCTAGGAGCTTACGTTATATTTTAGGGAGTACTACGGCTAAGGCCTACCAAGTAAGTGGCTCACCCCGTCGTAGGATTACGCGTTGTTGTTGTGTGATGACACGTGCCCGTGGTTTCGCACGTGTCATTAAATAGTGCATTGAATTATGTGTTTAGATACGTACCTATGTGAACGTAAGTGTATGCTATGTATGCTTTGTAATCTGATATGATATGTAATGCATGTGACGTTAAGTTGTTCTTGAATGGTTGTGATATGATTGTGTGGAATGTTGAATATTAACTGCATGAATTGTATGACATGAAATAAGGTAGATTCATGAGAACATAACCCCAATAGAGGTATGTATGGTACGTACATAGGGAACGAGGTTGACATGTTTGCATGGAACGTAACTGAGGGGTTATGTTCACTAATGATAATATAGTATTAATGGGGACCTCATGCATTTGGTGTGTTCATGCATTTGGGGGGATACCCCCATTCCATCACGAGGGTACGGACGCGTACACCTAATGGCAGGGCAACGATCGTTGTGCCTCGCATAACGCTGCCATGACGGTTACTAGTTCTAACGGGTCCCGACATAAGGGGCTCCCAGAGTATGTCCACCGGGTAATGAAACTGGCCCAGCGGTGTGCGAACTAGCTGGTGAGCCCATACTCGCACGTATGGGCTGTGTGTAGAGTATATGGTACACGTCCAGAGTTACCAGTTAGGACAGCATCGTAGGAAAAAACAAAACGAAATGAAGGATAGGTCCCATCATTGCATTGCTTGTGAATGTTGCATAACCCCGATAGGGGGGTCACTTACTGAGTATTCTAGAAATACTCAAGCCTCGTGCTATATTTTTTTTTCCAAATAAGGGTAAAGCACCCATGTGAGATTGTCGGCGGCATCGTACACCCCGGGACCGTGGCACATGCATAGGGCAGTCATCTTTCTTTTGATCCCTTCATAGTATAGGTTAGTATAAGTTGAATTCGGTTTGGGTGATTAGTTTAAGCTAGTATAGGTTGAATTGTATTTGCATAATAAACTTTAGGGAAGGATAAGAGATTTATTTCAGTTTTGTTCTTTTTCCTTTCTTTCCCTTGTATTTTTCTTCCACGAGGTAATAAAATGCGAGTGTAAATCGCATTAATGATACAGGGCCCACTTAATGTTTATTCCGCATTTCAAAGTGTAATAATGACCTTAGACAAAATATGTAAAATTTTTAGGGTCGTTACAAACAAACACTTGTTTTAGTTTTATAATTGTCACTATTAAGCTCTCAACGAATGCTAGCTAGACTAGTAGGCCTAGGTGGCTCGCGAGCCCCACCTAGTGGGCCCACGTTCGTAGGTGTGGGCCATGTGTAGAGTAGTATTACACTTCTTATTTAGTCCGGACTAGAAAGCGGCCTAAGAGAATGAAATGAACTCTTGTACAGATGATGACGGCATTTTATGTGAATGCATTTCATAACATCAATAGTGGGTCAACTTACTGAGTATTACTTAGAATACTCGACTTTTTAGCGGTCAATATTGCTAAAAATAATAATGAAAGCCCTCAAAGATATAAATACTATTCAATAGCAAATTTTTTTCTATGTCATTAAATGATAAATTCAAGTGTAACATTGGTTAACCTAAATTTTAGCGGTCAACATTTAACGGTTCAATTTAGTTAAAAGAAAATTTTGAAGGATTCAAATTAAAATTTAATTTATTAAATATATTAAATATAAGGAAGAAAATAAATCTAATTTAAAGGATTGGAATAAATATTTAATATATTAAATAAATAAAAATAGAAAAAAATATATTTAATTTAAAGTGTTTATTTAATATATTAGATATATTAAATATAAATAGACAAAAAAAAAAATTAATTTGAAGTGTTCACATTAATATTTAATACATTAACTATATTAAACATAAAAGCGAAAAATATATTTATTGTATCACACTTCCATCTTGGCTTAGAATCTCCCGGTTATACCAAGACTATAACTCTGCATCATTTTTTAGCATAAACGATGCACAAGTCATCTTTTGGTCATCCAGACAGTTCATTAATAGGAAAATTGTCTCAATCGACGATTTCCACAATTATACCTTTGTTGGATCTCCTGATGTACCATTAAAGGTACGAGAATCTACCGCTTGAAATCTCGCATACCTCGCTTCTCGCATGGACGGCATATTGTTGGTTTGTTTGGTGGTCACCATCGTTTGCATCACAACCTAGAATGATTCGCATAACAGGGTCGTCTGGGGTCCATTTAAGTAATTGGTGCGTGGCTGGGGGTGGACTCCCTCTACCTCTACCCTGTCCTGTCGTCTTTTTCCTTACGCCCTCTTCCACATCCTCTAGGTGACATGATTTATAATCAACAATAATTCCTCATGATAGACAAATGACTCGGTCAACAATAGAACACTCAACAATAGCATTAAATTTTTTTTTAATTATCTTACGTATTTCATACCTGACGGCGATAGAGCATCAACGGTGGGACCATGGAACGCACTAAACATACCTCATAAGCTAGTCTACAGAATCTGTAACCTAGGGTTCTGATACCAACTGTAACGACCCTATTTTTCTACTCAAATAGAGTTGCTACGATATGCATGATGTGACCTTTTTTGTGTGGAAACATTCATTTAAATAATTTATAACACAAAATAACGAAAAATAAACAACGCGAAATTTATATAAAACAAAAAAAAAAGATTAAAATAATGTCCTAATCTAACTTAAGGACTATAAAATAAATAAAATGCAACTTATCCTAACACAAGTTTCATGGTCTTTAATGTTACGTGTGGGTCGTGTGTAGGAACTCTTGTACTCAGTAAGTGGCCCCGCTATTGGCGTTATGAAATGGGTCGCATGAAATGTAGTCATCATCTGTACAAGAGTTCATTTCATTCTCTTAGGCGGCCTAGTTCGGACAAATTAGATGTGTAATACTTCTCTACACATGGCCCACACCTACGAACGTGGGCCAACTAGGCGGGCTCGCACGCTCCCTAGGCCTACTGGTCTGGCTAGCACTCGCTGAGAGCTGTTGCTGGACACCCATAGGAAATAGCAGTTGTCGTAGCATTATGACGAACAAGATGATCACAATCAGTCTCATGAAGTATGTGTTCGTACTCATCATAACGAGGTAGTATCTCGATACTCGTGAATATAAAATTATGCATCAGGTCTCCATACTTTCCATCACGGTATGATAAGTAGGTATTCAAACATAAAAGTATAAAAATATATATTTATATTGAAGTATTTGCATAAACTTTAAAGAATGACTGCATAGCGTAATGGATTGGCGCATCTAATTTTGGATCAGAAGGTCGTGGGTTTGACTCCCATTGTAGTCAATAATAAAATTTTAGAGTCAACAATGCATACGTCGGGATTGTATTTCATGCTAGTTCGTCGTTTTTCATGTCAATCCTATCATATCATTCCGATTACATAAATATGTCATATTATAACGTTCCATGCTTCCAGACATAACAATTTTCATCATATACATATCATACCATAACGTATCGCATCACAATATATCATACCATAAACACGACAATTTATCACATATTCTGTATTTCATATCATTTCACAACATATATATATATATACATATCCGTCATTCACATGTATCATAATCATATCATTTCGTAGCCATATCATTTCCTAAACTTGTCAGTCTTATCGTCCTTATACATCTCATAGTCGTATCATTTCATGAACATACCTTAGTCATAGTGTTTCCATATGCATATCCTAGCCATATCGTTTCCTAAACTTGTCATAGTCTTATCGTCTTTATACATCTCATAGTCGTATCATTTCATGAACGAACCTGAGTCATATCGTTTCCAAATGCATATCCTAGATCATATCGTTTCATTAACGTTTCCTAGTCTTACCGTTACAAGAACGCATCCTACCATATCATCTTATGAATGAATCCGAGTCATACTGTTATAGGAACATATCCTAACCATATCGTTCTATCAATCTATCATAATCATATCATTTTCTATACATAACCTAATCATATCACTATGTCAATCATATCTTAGTCATATCATTACATTACGTTTATCGCATCCTTCTCGCATCCTATCTCACATATATCATTGAACACATCATGATGTAAGAGTTATCATATCATTCACATATCATAACACATACATAACATATCATAGTCATATCGGTTCATAAACAATTCACACATATCAAGTTTATGACACGTGCAGAACTACCGGGCACGTGTCAGCATCAAATATAATCATACCGATATTAAGGCCACTTACCTGATTAGCTTAAGTTGTTGTCATTAAAGTTTGATTCTATTCTTTCTATGTGTCTGTATTTTTCTTTTTTCGGTATTTAGTTTTAGTTTTTAATTCTATTCATTGAATTTTCTTTATGTCTGTATTTTCTTTTCTCTCTATACTCTTCTTATCTCTATGTTTCTGTTTCTTCTTTTAATTGAAGTTTAATTCTAATTCTCTTATCTCTGTATTTTTTTTCTTCTTTTAATTGCAGTTTAATTCTAATTCTGTTTGGCAATTTAATTCGGTTGATTTACTATAACTTACGTAAAATTGTTAGTATTTAATTTCTAACTCAAACTAAACAATAGCACTAAGGAAAATCTCAAAGACCTTAAAAAATTGATGAGAGCTCTTCTTTTTCTCCCAAATAAATTCTGCATACCATTTTTCTTTTTCTCCCAAATAAATCTATTTTTTATTTTTTTTTGTATCTGCAATATTTTCTTTTCTATTTTTTTTTTTTTGGTTCTCTTTCTAGCATAACTTATAGTTGGAGTAGGGGTTAAAGAGAGATATTTGGAGAAGGAATTGTGAGATATAGATGGAGGGAGGGATGAATTATTATTTATTTATTTATTATTATTATTATTTATTCATGTTACCATTAAAGAGCTTGACCTATTGCTAAGCTTTTAAAGATGTAAATACTATTTAATTAATTCTACAACTAAAAAAAGATTTAAAATTATAATTTTATCACTTTTTTACTCTTAGGTTTTATAACATTATATCATAATATAGAACAAAACTTATAAATCATTTGGTTGGATTTTATAATATTATATCATAATATAGAACAAAATTTATAAATTATTATTATTTTTTATTTTTTAAGAATATTGATGATGAAGAAGTTAAGAGCCCTAAACTATTAGAAAAATAAAAGAAATATATAAATTGTGATATAATAATGTTGCGACAAATAGATAATAAATATATTAGAATTTCGAATTACTTGTCCCAGTTTTATAAAATAATCTTTAAATCAACTAAAAATATCTTTTAATCTTTAAATCAACTATGGATCTCATTTTGTCCACTATTTTAGGTGTTAAAAATATTCCTAAAATAATCAAGAATTCTCTCACCCGTCCTACTTGTTGATCTAGAAGCTATATTTAACACTAAAACGGTCAAAATATTTTGAACAACTTTTGATAAAACTCGGTATTTAAAATTATTTACTTTCCACCAAGTCCGATGAAAAAGATGATAGATGGAAAGTAAAAAGTATTCAAAATAACCTATGTGCATTGAACATTATAGGCATTTGTTTCAAAATAACCTACATATATGTATAAATGATAATTAATAAATCTATCATAAATCATATTATTAAATTAAATGATTGTTTGTTAAAAACACGTTAGAATAATTATACGTTAATTTATTCATATTATAAATAATGTGTTTTAAAATAGTATGAAATATTAAGGTACTTTAAAAATATTTATATAAAAAACTAAAAATAATAAAATAAAATATTAAAGTATTTTTAAAATAGATATATATAAGAAACTAAAAATAATCCAATAATATAAAAGAAATTAAACAAAATAATAAAAAGAATTAATGTATTTGAGCTAATCTTCTGTAGTCGGACGTCTGGAGGTTAGCAAACTCCCGAGTCTCATGCAAGGCATGATCGTCATCATCATCACCATAGTGTACGCGTCCGTACTCATCATTATTAATGGAGAAGTAACCCGATGTATATGGTATTCATACAGTCCCTATGATTTTCATCTTTAAATCATTCTTATGACACGAACCTATACAACATTCACATATTACCATAGGTAACATGTATGCATTGACCTTCATATGTCTATCATCATTAACTTCAATTAGAGTTGTATCTTAGAAAACTCGTCGTCACAATGCATCATGACATTTAGTACATGCATATCATCTTAATATGGAATATCATCATATTAAGTCATCTTATCATCATATAACAACATCACACTATTATATAACATAATCACATCATCATATAACATCGTCACATCGTCATACAACATCATTATATCATCACATAACATAAAACATAAATGACACGCGCAAAGGCCACTATGCAAGTCTTCCGACGAGGACGATAGTAAGGCAACTTACTTGGATGGTCTTAGTTAAAGTTCTATCTAGCTCCAAATTGCTTGCTTTCGTCCTTTGAATTCATTCTCACTCATGTAGAGACTTCACCTATTTTGAATATTCACTTAATTGCCTCAGTAAAAAGTGAATTCAATATTTTCATTGTTTCTAAATTGAGTTTGGTAGTATAACTAAAATTAAAAAAATATATCAAGATCCTACTATCCAAATATTGTTTATTATAATATTATTTTCATACAACAGTTTAAAAAGTTTAAGTTTTTATGATTTTTTTTTTAATTATGTCTGTGTTTCTTTTTTTTTCTCTCTTTTTCTAATGTGTTTATAGTAAAGGAAGATTAAAATCATCTCTCCTTACAAACAAACTAAACCTGTGTAAACCTTCTTGTTTTCTTTTTGTTTTTTAAGGAAGGAATCACGGATAGAGGTTAGGAGAGGTATTTTAGGAAAGAAGTTGCGAGAGGTTAATGGAGAGGTAAAAAATCTCTTACCATTTTTTCTTATTTTTTATTTTATTATTATTATTTATTATTTCTTTTTTTTTTTTTTTTTTTTTACGGTTGCTCCATCATATACCTCTAAAAAAAAATTTGGTCCTCGAAAGTCCTTGTCTATCTGGAGAGGTTTGTGGTCTGGAATTTTCATTAAGTTGGTCAAGTATTTACGAAGCATGAATATGTGCATATGTTGTAGACTTTAAAGATGGACTGTGGTAGGGAGATGTGTATGTCACCAATGATAAGGATATTTGGTACTCAATTATAGTTTACCATATATATCATATTTGATGTTTTATTATATGCAAATATCATGTATCCATTTATTCTTCTTTCCATATCCTTGTAGGTCCACCGTTCGCCATACTCTATACATACAACATCACCTTCTCCAACACAATTGGTTTCCCCTTAACCAACATAGCCTCTTTCATTTTCTTCCCAATCGGCTCTTCATCCTTCACAGAAACCCTAACCCAAGGATCCTCATCAGCATTCTCATTGAAAATATACGAAATCTCGACAAGCCCACCGACCTTCTGCAAAGATTTACCTTTGGAATCCGAGCGCCGCGCTGGCCTCTTCATGAACAAAGTCGCTTTGTAACATAAGGCTCCTCATTAAATAAAATGTCATTTAGGGGACACCCTTGGTCATAAGCCAGCGATATATAATTATAGGGGCATTTTGGTCATTTTATACCTACCCTTGGTTTAGCCTCTTATTATAATCTAATGATTATAAAATTTCATACATAACCTCATCATGTCATATTGAGCCTTCTCCTAAAATTTCATGAGAAATATTATCCATTTAGTATGTTTATGGCTCAAAGGCTTCATTGAAATCAACATTCATGTGGACACTAATGTTGAAACCTTAAATACTTAACCTTAATTTCAATTTTCTCACTTTCTTCAAGATAACTTACTTTCTTCCGTCAATAAGATCAATAGTTTAATCGGTTTCTTTCCGTACATGGTCCTCCTAGTCAAATTTTTTTTAAGCTTTGCTAAAGGTCCAATAATGCACTTTTTTGTCCATGCGTCCTCAATGTCTCATTTTAACAATTTTTTTTTTAATATTGCGACTCCTCCCCCAAATCAATCTTAAATCATTCTTAAATTTAACATATCTTGAAAATCTCAAACTGCGGTCAATGTTTATAAATATTAATAAAATATTGACCATGATCCTAATATCTCATCCACGCGGTGGTTCGATACTTTTAAACTACCTCATAACTTTCATACTTGAAATTATATTTTTTAAACTTTTCAATTAGTGTTAAGGTAGGGAGGTCTTCTACATCTCATTACTTCCAAAGCTTAGCTCCCATTAAAGTCACTTATGTCATTCATAAATCAGTTTAAGTATACAATGTTTCAACTTTTAATATCTATAGCAGACTATAAGATACTGTAGTCTACCAAGTTTTCTTGGTCATTTTCATTTGAATCTACTTAATCGTCAATATATGTTGATACATTCTTTCCCATCTCTATGGTCATAACATTGCGTATTTTAACTATGTTCAAGACGTCTGACTGAAACATCTGACCTTCGTTAGCAAAATCATTTTCATGTAAATACTAATGTTTAGTAGCTTAATAAACTCTAGCTCCCCATTCATGGTACAAACCTTCCTAAATCTAAACACTATCAATACATCAATTAACATTCATATTTCATGCCAGGTAAATCATATCATATTCTATATTATAATAAACATAGAACTAAGTCAGCAATAATGCAGTTAACTATAATACAGTCAATGGTGTCAAAATTTAATTAGGAGTTATATTTGATAATGACCAAGCAGTAACAACATAGGCAATTAACGACATTTTCTTTTCTTATCTTATGCATGACATACCTGACGGTGACGGGGCATAAGCAGTGGGACCATGGAACATGACAAGCCTATCTCGTAGGCTAGTCTACAGAATCTATAATCTAGAGCTCTGATACCAACTGTAACGGTCCTAGATTTCTACTAACTTAAAGTCGCTACCGTCAACATAACATACTCTCTTATGCGAAAATAAGCCTTTAAAACTTCATCATAAAACACTATCATGGACTTACATGTTTGAAAAAATCTTTAAAACAACATCACCAAATATTGAATAAAAAATAAACATTAAAAGTAAAAACATCTTATGCTAACCTAAGAAATGAAACACTATTATCCTATGCATGTGCCATGGTCTTTACTTGTGATGTCATCATCAGCCGTACAGGGGTGTCTTGCCTTTACGTGAAATAGAAGTAGCACATGACTTGAGTATTTTAATAAATACACAATAAGTGGCCCCACTATTAGGGTCACGAAATGCACACTCGTGCAACTCATACTTAGGGACCTATCATTAAAACCATCATAGGAGTGGCCTCCAGTCTAGACAAAATTGGAAGTTCGTGTGAGCATGAGTTTTCAGGCGGTTCGCATACCTCATGGACCCATCATAGTTAGGCTAGTTGTCCTTAGCAAGACGTCTAGAGTTCAGCAAACTCCGAGTGTCATGTGAGGCATGATCATGATCATAATCATCATAATCATAGTGTACGCATTTGTACTCATCATGAATGAAAAAAATAATAACATCATGAATGAAAAAAATAATAATATCATGAATGAAAAAGGTTTAAAAATGATAGATGGTAAGAAAAATTCACTTGAAATTTATGGAATATAGTGTAAGAATCTTCCCTACCAAAATTTTGGATCATATCCTCTCTCTTCCCCTTAATTTCTTGATTTTTGAATTCTTCCATTGAAAGAAGAGAAGAGAAAGAGAGGAGAGAAAAAAAAAGAAGTAAAATATATAATTTTTAAAATAAAAGTAAGATGTCACGTAAAGTTTCTAGTAATTACAAAAAGAAAAAATTGATGGAGTTATCAAGAATGTTACCAAATATAAACCTATTATAATTGAGTTAGGACAAAAATGTAATTTGAACTAAATTAAGAGACAAAAAAAAATCTAAATTTCTTAAAAAAATTTGATAAATGGGAATTCAAACGTAGAAGTATAAAAATATATATTTATATTAAAGTATATGCATAAACTATGACATTTTTGTGATTTAAAATGGGTGTTGTCCTAGAGTAGGTCAAATGTTTGATCACTAAATGACCCTAGTTTTCTAGTATCCTAATGTCACTATCGTCATCATAAAGTATTTTCTTATGCAGAAATAAACGTTTAAACTTCCTCATAAAACACTGTCATGGATTTATGGGTTCGAAAATATCTTTAAAACAACATAACAAAATACTAAATAAAATAAATAAACATTAAAAGAAAGAACACCCTATTCTAATCTAAACTCTAAGAAATTAGATACAATTATCCTATGCATGTGTCATGGTCTTGACTTGCGATATCGTTGTCAGCCGTACATGGGTGTCTTGCCTTTACTTGAAGTAGAAGTAGCACGTGGCTTGAGTATTTTAAGAAATACTCAGTAAGTGACCCCAATATTAAGGTTAGATGTAAAACACATACAATCATGAATGAGACCTATCATTGTAGAGTACGCATCTGTACTCATCATCATAAAAGGAGAAGTAGTTCGATGTATATGTACATTGAACTTACTTACCTTAATTAGGGTTAAAATAAGCTTCTAAAAGGTAAAATATGTATGGATCGATGTAATTTTTTGCAACCTGAGCTGAATAACAAAATTTTGAGCCACCAAGCCGTAACTGATGTCGAGCTGCATGAGCTGAAGGAGTCGGCATCTGCAGCACTGACACGAGTTGCTGGGTGAGGTGGAAATGCATGCAGGTCGCGTTCGAGTCGAGGTGCAGACTTCGGGTCAGCTATACGGGTTGTGGGCTGCTGGTGTTTGGCTTATGGATCGAAATTGCTGCAGGTGGGCCGAAAGCTGCTAAGTTGGATTTAGGTCGCTCATGATGATTGGGTCGTAAATTTGAGGTTGGGCTGAGTGTAGAGGTATTGGGTTACCGGTTGGGATATGTTGTTGGGCTCCTTGTGGGTTTCTACAAGTGGATTGGTGCAGATGTACTTGACCCAAATCTGGATCCGACGGATCCTTTCTTCTTCACCCAACTCCTCACGATTTTACCCTCGAGTTTTTCTCTCTTTTCAACATTGTTATTTTCCACCAGATCAGAGACGTTTTGTACCTCTAGTTTCCCCTCTTTACACATAACTGTTCATTCGTTAATAGTACCAGAGAATAACAACCATAATGTTATTGTTCATCAGGAATCGTGCCCTCTCTCTCATTGACATTAATCTCACGTTAAGCACCATGAAAAAGTGTTGCTTTGCTTACCGTTCAGAGTATTGGGTCATCGATTGTCATCGTTGCAGCGTGCGTTGTCCATTATAGCGTTGCGTTAGATCGATATCTCTTATCGGTTTTGGTTCGTCAAAAAATACCATACGATCGTTCATCTTCTCTCTGTGTCTCACACTCCACTCTCTTGAAGGTGTGTCTCTAAAGGGCGTGACTGAGTGGATCGTATTTGAGGGTCATGGGAGAGGCGAGCGCCTGCCCGAGAATTCTGAAGCCTCGCCAAAATTCTAAGGGCTTCTAGTGACTGCGCAAAAATTTTTGTTTTTTTTTTAAATTTCTGACTGTAACATCACATCATAACACCATAACATTAACATACCATATCATAGTCATATCATATCACAAACATATTATAGTCATAACACTTCATAAACATATCATAGTCATATTATTTCATAATCATATCATTTCATAAAAATTTCACACATGTAACGACCACAATTTAAAAAAAAAAACTTGCGAACTCGCTGGCGAACCCACGAGAATTCCGACAAGAGTTTGAATTCTCGTTCCAACATCACAACCACGCCTCCCCGATGCCCACACTGCTCCAAACATCCCTAATATCTTTAGTCACACACTCCATATCCACTATAAGGGGAGATATAGAGAGAAACGAGAGAGAGAGAGAGATATATATATATATATATATATATATATATATATATAAGGTAACTCAGGCGAGACCAACAAGAGAAACTCAATGTCAAAATGGTCATCCCACGCGACGAAAGTGTCGACCAATGGCTACACGTACACAGGAGGTAAGTTTCCACGACTTAATAACGTCCCTCATTGCCAGAATCGAGATTAGGCTTTAGAATTGTTTGGCTTCTCATAGATCTGAGCATTATAGATGTTTACCATCCATAATACAATGTGGGAGGTGGAGAGGAAGGGTCAATAGAGAAGAACCGAAGGAAACACGATGAACAACAAACATTAGAGAATCATTCCAAATGATAGAGAAGGTCATGGGAGATTTTCGTGATTATTTGGGTACGGAAGACGAAGCCCATGGACTTTGGGTCGGATCTGGATCCGTTAACCCAATACCCACTTCAGCCCAAACCACTCACCTACAACCCACGACCCAAACACACACCCAGTCAAAGCCTGCAACACACATCAACTACCCGCGTGCCTGCAGCCTGAAAAAAACCCACGCTCGAGGCCCAACCAGCTACGCCTCAACATCTGTTTTAACCAGACCTGCAGCAGCCTAGCGGCCCAGCACCCGTGACCGCATATTTACAATGACTCGAGCTCGACCTAAAGCCACCTGTACACCCGTCGACCTCTGATTACGCCACGTGTCACGCATGTAGCAAAACACCTCCTTGGCTCAGTCGACTTAAATGACCCTACTCAACTTTGCAACTCAGAACTTGCTCCTTCGACTTGGTAAATGGAAAATTAGCCAATTCCCACCGTTTCGACCATTCCCAAGCTGAATTTGACCTTGTTTATTAAAAATAAGGTTGGTATATGCGTAAATTTCTCAATTTCAATTTTATTGAGTTTAGAATTCTTAAGTTACTAACAAAACGGGATGACTATTCTAATAGGAAAGAAGAACCAATGATAGTTGGAGCAAATTCGAGAAACGGGAGCCATCATACTCGATTAAGGAAAAATGACGGCTAAGGTCAACCAAGTAAGTGACCCTACCGTCGTTTGGTTATAATTGTGTTCTATATGATGACACGTGTTCGTGGCTTCGCATGCGTCATATGCCCGTATATGCAAACTGATATGAGATGATATGTGTACGTTATGTTATGTGATTGTTATGTTGTATTGGGTGAATTTCTATGTTTATGATATGATATTTTAAGATATGATATGTTGAAGGCATGACTTGGGAATGTTATGTGACTGTTATGAGAATTATTATGTTTGGAAGCATGAAAACGTTATGATATGTCCTATGTGTCTAATATGAATGATATGATATGATTGATATATGAAATACAACCCCCAATACACTCGTGAAAGATATGATAAATGATATGAAAAAATGATATGATATGAAGAAAGATGCTAGTAGGGGTTGTATTTTATGATAATGAAAATGGAAAAATGTTGGGACCTCATTCATTATTGTGTGCTCATGCATCGGGGGATACCCCTTCTCCTTTCACGATAGTACGAACGCATACACTACGAGGCAGAAGAACGATCATTATGTTTACCATAATGCTGTCGTGACGGTCGTTATTCCCTATGGGTGTCCAACATCGACAGCTACAGGAGAATGCTTGCCCGACCAGAATGGGGCCCAGGAGGTGTGCAAACTGACTGGTGGGTCCATACTCACTCACATTTATGGATCGTGTGTAAGGAAATTATTTACACATTCAAGTTGCCCGTTTAGGATAGCCGTTGTTGGAAAATAGACTGTTATGATAGATCTTATTCATAAAATTGCATGTGTTTGCATTTAACCTTGTTAGGGGTTACTTACTAAATATTTTTTAAAATACTCAAGCTATGTGCTACTCTCATTTTTCAGGTAAAGACAAGGCTCCCCTATATGGTTGATGGTGGCATCGCAACTAGGAGACCTGGCACATGCTTAGATAGTTTTGCAGTTTGAATTTAGTAGAATATAGGTTAGCATAGGTTAGTTGCATTGTCATTTAGTAGCATATGTGTTGCCATATGACATTTTACTTTTCATATTTTTCTTCTTATTTCAATTTGTATTAATTTGTTTAAAGGTATTAGATGAGACATGCAAGATCAAAGTCACATTTCATTATAAAGTTTTCAATGAAATATTTTGGCATTAAATGTTCATGATCTGAATACAGTATCGACTTTAGGTTAAGTAGAAAATCTAGGGTCGTTACAGTTGGTACCAGAGCTCTAAGTTACAGATCTTGTAGACTAGCCTACGATATAGGTTTGACATGTTCCATGGTCCAATCATCGATTCTCTGTCACCATCCGTACTCATCATCATCATCATCACTATAGTGTACGCATCCGTACTCATCATCATTAATGGAGAAGTAACCCGATGTATATGAACACACATATGCATACGGTCCCTATGGTTTTCATCTTTAAATCTTTCTTATGACACGACCCTATACAACATAAACACATTACCATAGGTAACATGCATGCATTGACCTTCATACGCTTATCATCAATTAACATCAATTAGGGTTGTATCTTAGAAAACTCTTCGTCATAATGCATCATGGCCTTTAATACATGCATATCATCTTAATATGGAACATCATCATATTATGTCATCTCATCATCATGTTATCATGCATCATGTCATCGTCATGTCATCATCTCATGTGATCATATACATCATCATATCATCATATAACAACATCACACTATTACATAACATAATCCCATCATTATATAACATCGTCACATAATCATACAACATCATTATATCATCACATAGCATAAAACATAAATGACACGCGCAAAGGCCTCTAGGCACGTGTTGTCATAAATAAGGCAAGTTCTCCAACTGGGCCGATAGTAAGACAACTTACTTGGTTGGTCTTAGCCAAAGTTCTATCTAGCTCCAAATTGCTTCTTTCGAATTCATTCTCACTTATGTAGAGACTTCACCTATTTTGAATATTCACTTAATTGCCTCAGTAAAAATCGAATTCAATGTTTTTATTGTTTCTTAATTGAGTTGGGTAGTAAAACTTAAATTAAAAAAATATATCAATATTATTTCATGCTCTTAGATCATACCATCCAAATATTGTTTCTTATAATATTATTTTCATACACCAATTTAAAAAGTTTAAGTTTTTATGATTTTCTTCTATTTTTGTCTGTTTTTTTTCCTTTTTTTTTAATGGGTTCATATTACTTTTGATAAATTTTAATGGATTCTCACTTTTTCTTTCCTAAAAATGGTTGGGGATCATCATGATTTCCTATAACAAGTCAATTGTTCTTGGTATTTAATTTCTAACACAAATTTAAATAATTGTAATGAAATTAATACATTTCAATAAAATAAAAGGAAGATTAAAATCCTCTTCAAAGTATATCTCTCCTTGGAGCGTAACTAAATCGGTGTAAACCTTCTTGTTTTATGTTTGTTTATTAGGGAAGGAATCACTAATAGAGGTTAATGGAGAGGTAAAAAATCCCTTACCACTTTATTATTATTATTATTATTATTTATTATTATTTGTTTTTGAAGTTGCTACATCATATAATTTTCGTCCTTGTCTATCTGTAGAGGTTTGTGGTCTGGAATGTGCATTAAGTCGGTCAATTATTTACGAAGCATTAATATGTGACATATGTTGTATACTTGAAAGAGGAACTGTGGTAGGGGGATCTGTATATCACGGGTGTTAATTATATCTGTATGTCACTGGTGTTAAGGATATCTGTATGTCACTGGTGTTAAGGATATTTAGTATTCATCAGCATTCTCATTGGAAATATATGTTATCTGGACAAACCCACCGACCTTCTGCAAAGATTTACCTTTGGAATCCGAGCGCCGCGCTGGCCTCTTCGTGAACCAAGTCGTCGTCAGCCTCCTCGCAAAAATTGGCTCCTTCGCCCACTGTGGCGACTCTTCAAGCTTCAAACACCGTCTTCGTCCCTTTCTTCGGGGGGTGTGGCTCCCTCTACGTCTATTGGAACTTCACCATCTGCTATGACACCGACTACTTCTTCACCAGCTACACCTACTGCTCTTTTGGAGTCACCAGTGCAAACGAGTCCACAAGGCGCAGACACCACTCCATCTCCGCCCCTCTCTTTCTTTCTTCGTCTAAAATACACCATAGAGTTCGCGTTCTCCATTTTTGCCCTCTTCTTCCTCTCTCTCTAGCCCTTTTCTCATAATAGAGCCATCACCCTAATGCTGAAGCCTCTACCTTACGTCTCTATTGTTGAAACTCTATTCTCCCCCTCTAGGGTTGCCATATCTATCCAACAATTGGTATTAGAGCAGGTTGCTCTTATTGATCTTTTTTATATAAACTTTATTTTTAGAGCATATGGCAAATCTACGTGTTAAACACGATTTTTGTGAAGGACAATCAACTTCTAGACCTCCTTATTTTGATGGAACAAATAACACGTATTGGAAAGCTAGAATGCAAATTTATTTGCAATCAATTGATTATCAATTATTGTTAAATATTAGTAGAGGCCCATATATTTCAACAAAAAAACTTAATAATATTGAGGAGCTTAAATTAGAGAATGAATTTGATGAGAATTATATAAAAAAAATGTTCTTGTGCTATAAACTGTCTTTATTGTGCCCTAAGTAAGAATGAATTTAATATAGTATCCATGTGTTGTTCCGCATATAAAATTTGGAAAACTCTTGAAGCAACTCACGAGGGAACAAATGAAGTGAAAGAAACAAAAATTAGCATGTTAGGTCATAATAAAATGAATGCAAATGAATCTATAAGTGATGAAAAAGTAGCAAATTTTTGCTTCATGGCTCATAGTGACAAAGAGGATGAAGTCATGACTAAGGGTAACAAAGAAGATGAAGAAGATGATCCTTGAATCTCTTTCTTATGATGAATTATTTAAAGTTTTGGAGGAAATGCAACTTGATTTAGAAAAACTTAGTTCAAAGTATGTTGTGCTCCAAAAAAAAAAAGAAATATAAGGCTTGAATAATTAAAAATAAGTATTTATTAAATGAAATTTCTTGCTTAAAAGAGAATAATCATAATGTTTTAAAATTTGATATACCTTGTGAAAAGCATGTATTTGATTGTGATGAGAAAACTGCATAATTGATAAAATTAAATTTCTTGAGCATGATTGTTGTGAAAAAGATAAGTTAATTAAATTATTCAAAGGAAATGAATTAAATACTATGCAAGAACTTGGTAAGGCAATAATTGAAGCAGGTAAGCCTTATGATAAAAAAGGATTAGGCTATATTGATGAATGTTTACTCTTCAAGTTCTAAAACAATATTTGTTAAAGCATCCCCATTATGTCTAAGCCTAATACATGCAAATTTATATCTCAGTATGATAAATCTAGATTTGTGCCTATATGTCATTATTGTAGTGTTGAATGTCATATTAGACCTAATTGTTTTAAATTGAAAAATTCTCGAAACATTCCTTCAGGAAGAAAATTTTCTCAAAATATAAAATTTAACAATGTTTTAAGAAATAGTTTTTCTATTGAAAATAGAATACATAAACTTAGTCCAAGAAATAAATTCCTGCATGATGTTGTTTGTTTCTCATTTGGTAAGTTTTTTAATATGAATGCAAACATGAATCCTAAATTTGTAAAGACTAATTTGTTAGGACCCAAACAAGTATGGGTACCAAAATGTCAATTTTGAATATCTTTGTTTTTAAGTTTATTTGAAAGCTTCTAAGAAAAATAAGTGGTATTTGGATAGTGGTTGCTCAAGACACATGACGGGAAACCAATCCAAGTTTGTGAGTCTTTCCAAGAAGGATGCTGGCACGAATTGGATAATCCCTTCCACGGTGACAAAAATCATACCTCCAAGACATGTGGAATCATTTTAGTTAGATCGTACCCAAGCCCGCCTCCACTATTAGTAACTTTTGGCGACAACAAGAAGGGTAAAATAATTGGTAAGGGTACTATAGGTAATGACTCTTGTACTCTCATTGAAATTGTACTTTTAGTTGATGGTTTAAAGCATGACTTACTTAGCATTAGTCAATTATGTGATAAAGATTTTAGAGTTATATTTAATAAAAATAATTGCATAATTGAAAATTGTAGTGATAGATAAGTGTTGTTTCTTGGAAATAGAGATGATAATGTGTACATTATTGATTTAAATGATTGTCCTACAAATGATAAATGTCTTTCGGCTTTGCATGATAATTCTTGGTTATGGCATAGAAGATTAGGACATGATAATATGCACTTGATTTGAAATATCTCAACAAATTCATTAGTCAGAGGCCTTCCTAAATTTAAATTTCAAAAAGATAAAATCTGTGATGCTTGTCAAATGGGTAAGGAAACCAAGTCCTCTTTCAAATCTAAAAACGTGATTTCTACTACTACACCTCTTCAACTATTACATATGGACTTGTTTGGCCTTCTAAAATAGCTAGTTATGGAGCTATGGATTCGTGATAGTTGATGATTTTTCGAGATTTACTTGGGTTTTAATGATAAAACATAAAAATGATGTTTTGAAAAAATTTGCTAGTTTTGTAAAAAGAGTTCAAAATGAAAAATGTTATTTAATTACTAAAATTAGGAGTGACAATGGAGGAGAATTAGATAGTGTAGCATTTGAAATTTTTTGTGAAGATAATGGTTTTTATCATGACTTCTCCTCCCCAAGGACTCCTCAAAAAAACGGTGTGGTTGAAATAAAAAATAGTACTTTACAAGAATTTGCTAGATCAATGTTAAATGAATATGATTTACCTAAATATTTTTGGGCGGAAGCTGTTAATACCGCCTGTTATGTTTCAAATAGAGTTTGAATTAGACCCTTTTTAGATAAAACTCCTTATGAACTTCGGCATAATAAAATTCCAAATATTGGGTATTTCAAAGTTTTTGGTTGCAAATGTTTTATTATGAACAACAAAGAAAAGCTGGGAAAATTTGATTCTAAGACGGATATTGGTATTTTTCTTAGTTATTCATCTACTCGTAAATCTTATAGAGTTTTCAATAAGAGAACTTTAGTTCTTGAAGAATGTATGTATGTGGTATTTGATGAATCTTGTAATAATATTTATAATGAGTCTATTTGTAGTGATGATTTAGAAAGAAATTTTGGAGATTTACTTGTAAGTGATAAAGGAAAAGAAACTTTTTCAAGTAAAGAAGAAGTGAGCGTAAATGAAAAGAAGGAAGAAGGTTCTTCATCAGTGCCAAAAGTATCGAGGTATGCCTCATCTCATCCCAAGGACTTGATTATTGGTGATCCCAAACAAGCTGTGAAAACTCGTTCCTCTATTAATTTATTTAATAATCTAGCTTTTGTTTCTCAAATTAAACCAAAAAGTCTTAAAGATGTCGAAAATGATGAGTTTTGATTTTAGTTATGCCAGAAGAACTAAATCAATTTGAAAGGAACAAAGTTTGGGAATTAGTCTCTAGGCCCTCTAATATTTTCATTATTGGAACCAAATGAGTTTTTAGAAATAAAATTAATGAAAATGGAAATATCAAATGGGAGTGAAAAGTGCATTCTTAAATGGTTATATTATGGAGGAAGTTTATGTAAAACAACCTCCCATATTTGAAAATTTTGATTTTCCACATCATGTCTATAAGTTGAAAAAGATTTTTTATGGCTTAAAACAAGCTCCGAGCTTGGTACGATAGACTTAGTAATTTTCTTATTGAGAATGATTTCAAAATTGGTAAGCTCGACACTACTCTCTCTATTAAAATTAAAGAAAAAGATATGCTATTAGAACAAATATATGTAGATGATATTATATTTGGTTCTACCAATCCTTCTTTGTGTGAAGAATTTTCTAAATCTATGCATAATGAGTTTGAGATGAGTATGATGGGAGAGCTCAGTTTCTTTCTTGACTTCAAATCAAAAAACTGAAAGATGGTATCTTCCTAAATCAAGAGAAATACACCATTTACTCAAAAGGTTCAAGTTCAATGAAGGTAAGATTGCAAAAACTCCCATGAGCACATCTACTAAGCTTGACAAGGATGAAAAAGATAAATGTGTAGATATAAAATCTTATCGAAGTATGATTGGATCTTTACTTTACTTGACTGCTACTAGACTTGATATTATGTTTACTGTAGGTCTTTATCTAGGTTTCAATCTTGTCCTTAGAAATCTCATTTATATGCGGTTAAAAGAATATTTAAATATTTGGTTGAGACTATTAATTTAGATATTATGTTTAGTGTATGTCTTTATCTGGGTTTCAATCTTGTCCTAAGGAATCTCATTTATATGCGGTTAAAAAATATTTAAATATTTGGTTGGGACTATTAATTTAGGATTGTGGTATCCTAGAAATGTAGAGTTTAAATTGGTACGATATTTTGATGCGGATTTTGCAGGACGTTTACTTGATCGTAAAAGTACTAGTGGAACTTTTCAATTTCTTGGTAGTTATTAGTTTCTTGGTTTAGTAAAAAACAAAATTCGGTTGCCTTATCTACTACCGAAGCGGAATATATTGCTGTTACCAGTTGTTGTGCTCAAATTCTTTGGATGAAACACACTCTTTGTGATTTTGGATTAAAATTTGATAGTGTGCCTATATTTTGTGATAACACTAGTGCTATTAATTTAACCAAAAATCTGGTTCATCATTATTGAACTAAACATATTGACATTAGACATCATTTTATTAGAGAACATGTACAAAATGGACATATTATTCTTGATTTTGTAAACTCTAATAATCAATTAGCATATATTTTTACCAAGCCGTTAAATGAAGAAATTTTTTTTGCAAAAATCGGCTTGAGCTTGGTATTATTCGGTGTGATATATCTTGAATTTTATAATCTTGTTTAAAGGCATGTTCTTAGGAGGAGCATGTCATTCTTTTATTATTTTTTATTGTTCTTTTTTATGATTATAAAGGGTGAGAAAATTAGTAAAAAATATGCTCTAAGTTTGTTGAGGCATTATAATTAAGGAATCACTTTGTTGTTGTGATGTTTCATAATTCATTGAGGCATTAATATAGGGAGAGAATATGGATTTGAGTGAATTTCAAATTTATGATGATATATTAGAATGTCTATGCATCGATATTATTATTTGGACAGATGCATTATTTTAAGTTGTATGGTTTTATGGATTTCATACTATTTTTCTTGAAATGGTTTGTCATCATCGAGAAGGGGGAGATTGTTGGCTTGGCCCTTAATCTCTAATTAATTAATTAATTAATTGATGTTTTGAAGATAACAAACCTACCTTCAATTATTAACAATTCTCAATATTTTGTGGACAGTGTAAGGTTGGGAATAATGATTTCAACGTCTTTTTTGGTTCACTCAAATTAGAGCTAAAACGAAGAAGTTTCAGTCAAAACAAGATACCCGACGTGATGATGTGGCGGCAAAATTGACATCATGGATCCGCGGCAAAATTGACATCATGGACCTATCGAAGAAAATTATTTAAATTATAAAATTATTTCAATTAAATTTATAAAAGTTTTCAATTACTTTTAGAAAGAAAATTATTTGAATTATAAAATTATTTCAATTACATTTATAAAAGTTTTCAATTACTTTTTTACTCCATTATTTTCATTAACATTTTTTTATATATATATAACATTTAAATATTTAAAATATATTTTATATTTATTTATATATTTATATATATATATAATATATATAATTAATAAAATGTTTTTAATAATTTATTTAAAATGTATATATATACTATCCTTATACGATAAATTTAAAAAAAAAAATTTATTTTTCGTAGTCCACGTTTTAGTGTTACGTATCATTCTATTTTTACAACTTGTTCACCATTTAAACTCATCATTTCTTCATATTTTTCAGAACACAATACACAACTTCTCTAGTTTCTTCGATTTTAAAAAGCCTTCATTGTTTTGTTCCTGGATTTCTTAGATGATTTGAGGAGAGGATAATCCGGTCTTATATGACCCGACTTTTTACATTCATAACATATTATCTCATCATGTTTGCTCTTTTCACCTTCTTGGTTGGTGAAATGTTTCTTAAATTGTTTCTTCCTTTTGATGAAGTTTTTATACTTACGTGTGAAGTAGGCAACATCATTTTCATCAAGGGCTTCCTCATCGTCGGAGTCAACTTCCAATGTGATGGACTTTAGGGCTATACTTTTCTTCTTTTTGGATTCCTCTTCTATGTGCTCCTCCTCTTCCATGCGCTCCTTCATGGTAATCTCATTCGTCATGAGAGAACCAACAAGTTCATCCAAAAGAAGTTTTGTGAGATCCTTTGCTTCTTGAATTGCCGTCACTTTTGCAAGTTCATCCAAAGGAAGCTTTGTGAGATCCTTTGCTTCTTGAACCTTAGTATGTCGTTCATCGAGGCTACCTTCAAGCATACTTTGTTGCCTACTTCCAACTTTAAGCCTCTATGTATTACATCAATGTAACATGTTTTTATTTTTTATTTTTTGTCTACACAGCATCCACATCCTAACCTTTTGCCCGACCTCATTAGTTGCTTTGGAAAACTACTCTTGATTTAAAATTGTTCACCATACCACATTCTATGACATTCATTGTCGAAGGGAAACATTTTTGTTCATCCAAGACGCATACTTTGAGAAATTTATGTAACGCTCACTATATAGAACCGTAAGTTCGCTTAAGGGTTTATTCTGTTACTCCCTTTAGAATTTATTTAGTCTATTACAAACTACTTTAAGAACCTCCTCCAAGATCTAGTTCATTAAATTATACAAGTTGTGGGCATTAATGAGTTAAAAGACCTCACAGTCACTCATAACTACCACATTGAAACTTAAAGAAAATCTTTGAAACATTATCTTTCTTGACTCCTATACTTGAGAGAACTTTTGTTTCTTGAAGTGTAGTACCTCTTGTCTTTTGTTACCTTGATCTGTTCCTTATATTTAGTAAATAATTGCATGGCGGGATTATATCATCCTATCAAAACTAATGAGGTCAATAGAAAATGCTAAGGTGTCAATCTTAATGCTAAAAAAGCTCGAATACTTAATTCAGTCTTAATTCTCAACTTTTCCACTTCCCTCAAAATGACCTAGTTTCTTCTTTTAACATTTTTTTTTATAAGATTAACCCCTTTTGGTACCTAGTTTTGTAGTGAGGACCTTGGTCCAGAGTTTTGAGTTATTATCCCTTTGGCACTCTCCTGAAAGACCTGTGGAGTCTTATGCTCAGTGAACAACTCTATCTTGACCTATGCACGAGGCTTTATGCATTTCTCGCGACATAGTTTTAATACTTGCATCCAAGGCTTCATGTGTTCCGTACGATACAATCTGCGTACCTATGTCCAAGGCTTCACGGGTTCCTTGCGACATAGTTTAAGTACGTACACCTAGGTCTTCATGCGTTTCCTGCGACGTAGTCATTATCATAAGACCATATTGCACTATTCATCGAGAGGTCTTTTGGATATCTTAGGTTCTCGTTCAAGACAGAACTCTTGAACGAGAACCTAAGGAAAAATTCTTAACAAGTACACCCTAGTCCATATGAGTCATAAACCTTTCTCTGCATGCATAAATCTTTCAAAAGCATCTTGTCACTTGGTATTCATAAAAATCTTGATTTCTTACCAAGTGTCTTGAGGGGTAGTTACATACTTTTTCTCTTGGCTCATATCCCTAAGTTGTTATAATCTCCTTAAAATCTTTCACACTTACCCTTATATTGTAAATGAGTCTCATAAATTTTCGTAATATTTTGAGTCTTGAAAGTCTTGAAAACATCTTTAAAGTCTTTAAGGTCTTGATATTTTGATCATTTACCACACTCCTTAATATATTCCAATGGCCTTGTAACATAAGGCTCCTCATTAAATTAAATATCATTTAGGGGTCACTGTGGTCATAAGCCAACGATATATAATTATAGGGACATTTTATTCATTTTACACCTACCCTTGGTTTAGCCTCTTATCATAATCTAATTATCATCCAATTTCATACAAAAACTTAGTTATATTGAGCCTTCTTCTAAAATTTCATGAGAAATAGAATCCATTTAGTATGTTTGTGGCTAAGGCGCTTCATTGAAATCAAGATTCATATGGACACTAATGTTAATCATTCATGTGGACACTAATGTTAGACAACCTTAAATACTTAACTCATCCTTAATTTCAATTTTCTCACTTTCTTCAAGATGACTTGCTTTTTTCGGTCAACAAGATCAATAGGTTAATCAGTTTCCTTCATTACATTGTCTTACTAGTCAATTTTTGTTAAGCCTTGCTAAAGGTCCAATAATGCACTTTTTTGTCCATATATCCTTAAGGTCTCATTTTAACAATTTTTCGATCATCATATGAAAAGGCAACACAACCAAAGGGGGCTTTTATATATATATATATATATATATATTAATACTGTGACTCCTCCCAAATCAATCTTAAATCATTCCTAAATTTAAGATATATTGAAAATCTCAAACGACAGTCTATGTTTATAAATATTTATAAAACTTTGACCATGATCATAATATCTCATCCACACTATGGCTCGATTGTAACTTTAAAAATTTTCAATTAGTGTTAGGCAGGAAGGTTTTCTACAACTCACTCCTTCCTAAGCTTAGCTCATATTAAAGTCACTTATGTCATTCATAAATCAACTTATGTCATTCATAAATCAGTTTAAGTATACAGTGTTTCAAGTTTTATGGTGTTGGCTCATAATTTTTTTCATTCACACCGATACTTAAATTTCATATTTACATATTTCATAGTGAAGAAATTTCCTTTCGACACTACCACTTTTAATATCAATAGCAGACTATAAGATACTGTCGTCTATCAAGTTTTCTTTGTCATTTTCATTTGAATCTACTTAATCGTCAGTATACATTGATACATTCTTTCCCATTTCTATGGTCATAACACTGCGTATTTTAACTATGTTCAAGACGTCTGACTGAAACATCTAACCTTTGTTAGCAAAATCATTTTCATGCATATACTAGTGTTTAGTAGCTTAATAAACTCTAGCTCCTCATTCATGGTACAACCCTTGCTTATTCTAAACACTATCAATATATTAATTAACATTCATATTCCATGCAGGGTAAATCATATCATATTCTATATTATAATAAACATATAACTAAGTCAACAATAATGCAGTCAACAATAATCTAGTCAATGACGTCAAAATTTAATTAGGAGTTATAGTTGATAATGACCAAGCAGTAAAACATACGCAGTCAACAACATTTCCTTTTCTTATCTTATGCATGACATACCTGACGATGATGGAGCGTAAGATGTGAGACCATGGAACATGACAAGCATATCTCGTAGGCTAGTATAAGGACCGGGCTGACTCGATGACTCTAAAAAGACGGGTAAAGTTTTCACAAAATAAAACAACCCAAACTTAAGACATGTCAAACATATATCAAAATAAAGTTTATACAAAGTATTTTAAAACACAGCACAATAGTTAAAACACAAGTTAAGGACAACACAAAAAGGGTTGAAGGACGATGGGTGAGGTTTGTCTATGGCACCTGCTCTAGAGTACGCTCCCAACCTCGACCAGCTCCTTATTTCCTGAAAAAAAAAGAGAATAAGGAATGAGTACAAAGACTAAGTAAGGAGCCTACTTGTAGGCTCTTAATCGTGTCCTTGATATGCTAGGGTACCACACTCTTTCTTTTCTTGTTTTTGTTTTTGTTCTTGTCGTATGTTCTTATTATGTTTCTTAATTCATTCTCCAAGACACTCCCCTTAGGACTTACGATACTAGACATAAACTTTTCATCCTGTGTCCGAGGCTTCATGCGTTTCAAGCAACACAGTCTTAATACCTACGCTCAAGGCTTCATACGTTCCAAGCAGCGTAGTCTAAGTCATAGGCATGATGTACCGTGGGAGGTCTTAGGAGGTTTTTGATTTCTTGGCTAAGGTAACTTACTCTCTTCTTTCTCCATCGTGGCCATAGGTTACTCCCCATGATAGATCATAAAGGTCACGTGATTGATGCATGCATGAACATGATATAGATCATAAAGGTCACGTGATCAGGCATAGACCATATAGGTCGCGTGATCGGTGCATACATGAACATGACATCCTGCAAATCATCATGGCGCAGGGCATCTCATCTAGGTGAGGGAAATGAGGCCAACATGACATCCTGCAAAGGAAACACGGTGCAGGGCATCCCACCTAGAAGAGGAAACAAGGCCTCCTTAGAAAGCACCGCGTGGTGGGAGGTATGGGCCACAATTGGACATGCTTAGAGTATTACCTAGCATTCTTAAATTTTGAGTCTTGAGGACTTTGGTCCCTTATCTTTGAGTGGTACCTAGCATTCTTCTTGTCTTGGTAGTTGTAAAGCTTGTTCTTGATTCTTAATCTTGTAAGTTTCTAAGGTTCTTATTTTCTTGAGGCGTAAGTTGTAACATGCATTCGTAATCATATGAACCCATCGTAATAATTATTCTAGAGGGTCATAGATTCATAATGGATTCCTTAGAGGGTTCTTGAAGGGTCTTGAATCTTGACGTGTTTCCTTTAGGCGTTTCTTAAGTTCCATCTTGGTTTAGGTTCCAAACTTGCTCCAACCAACTTGGAATCTTGAGCTTATCCTCATGTCATATATAAAATAGACCTTATAGAAAATAGTTGGTAATTTGGAGCATGTCTAGACCATGAGCTAGGATATGGTTCCTTGTTTCGTTTTCAGGAACTAAACCTTAGAGGTTGTCATGTCATGTATCATATTTTAGCCAACTCTTCCAAAGTAACCTTTAAATTTTCTCCCCATGAGTGCATAGATGGCATCATCATAATCGTGACATCCTGCTGACAAATCTTGATGCAGGGCATCTCATTCAGGTGTGAAATAATAAGTCCATCATCGCAACCTGCTCATGGTACATATAGCAGGGCATCTCACCTAAAGAGGAATAGGGGTCTCGTAGTACACTTCATGATGCGAGATAATGGTTACTTCGTCATGGATCCTAGCAACTTGTTACACGCCATTTGCTTTAACCGAGGTGTTTCCTCGTATTCTTGGGGATCCTAGGTTTATACATAACGTCTTGGGTCAAGCTTGGAACTTACAAGTTCTTCTTAAGAATAGCCCCAACGTGGACTTATGCACGTAGAATCTTATTAGAAACAAGAGTACTCGTGGGAAATCTCTTATTTCACGGGTACCTCGTTAGTCATCCTAGGAGGTAAAGTCATGTGGATCGTGATGTACGTTTTTTCCCATATCTTGGTTTCACTATCTAACGTTTCCCAATGACTCCCAAACTTCATTACCTTATACAACATCCTGAGATAAGGATTCATACAACATTTCATAATGTTGGGAGATCATTTAGGGCTTAACCTGTAGGTAGTCTTCCTTAGGGGCATTATGGTAATTTTACCCCTAATTCTTAGTTTTGCTACGTAACGAGTTCCAATGGCTTTCAAACTTCACCACCTCATCAGGCATCATAAAATAAGATCTACTATAGAGTTTTGTAGTATTTAGAGGTCATCTAGGTCGTGAACCGTAGGTAGATATCCTTAGGCGCATTATGGTCAAGAATGCTACCAAATATAAACCTATTATTATTGAGTTAGGACAAAAATGTAATTTAAGCTAAATTTAGGGACAACAAAATGTAAATTTCTTAAAACATTTTGATAAATTCAAATTCAAACCTAGAAGTATAAAAATATATATATTTATATATAAAAGTATATTCATAAACTATGACATTTTCGTGATTTAAAACGAGTGTTATCATAGAGTAGGTCAAGTGTTTATTCACTGAATGAGCCAATCTCAACCAAATCTTATACGAGAATGACTTGTATTCCTAAAATATATAGTTACAAAATATTATACGAGAATGACTCATTCCTAAAATATTTAGTTACCATGAATTTGGTCAAGAATATTATTAATAATTTTAATGAATCCTTTGTAAATATGACTCATTTACGGTCTTGTACTGGCTTTTGATTTGTCCCTCCATAAAAGGCATTTGGATGAGTCAATATCTAGGTGAACATCTTTTGTAGGGGATGATCCAAGAACCGTTGCAAGACCCTACACGAATCATACTCACAAAGGATTCATTATATTTGCAAATAAGATGACGGTGATAATTAACAAATAAATTCAATAATGTATTTGTGTGTCCATACATGATTGGTTTCTTGGATAGCTTAATGCAAGAACTATTATCACATAACACAGCGATACAATTTTCTTGAATATGACCAAGTTTTTCCAATACTCTCATCATCCACACCCCTTAGCAAGCAAAGAGAAAGCTACTGCAAATTCTAGTTCAGTAGTGAACAAATAAACTACATGTTTTTTATGGAGGACCAAGACATAACTCCTTCATTGATGGAAACACATAACCAAAAGTACTTCTCATATCGTCTATATCTCCTGTAATAATCATTTCAGTATATGCTATTAACTCTTGATTATCCTCTTTTCGATAAAGAGCTCCTAACTCCATAGTGTTTTTCAATTATCTTACTAACCATTTTAAGTGGTTTTGACTCTCATTGTATGGTCGATTCAAACTTAAACCATTTTCTAATTTGTTTTTATTGTATAATATTTTTTAAAATAATTTTTTAGACAAGAAATAATCACTCATATATTTCTTGTTTCATTTTATTTTCCTGGTCGTTACAACATTATATCATGCACCTATCATATCATAAAGCATGTCACAACATGTATCATATTCCAAAGCATATCATATCATATCATATCATAATGCGTGTCTCATCATGTATTATATTGCCGAACGTATTCACCATAACATAAATCATATCATTAGCACATCACATGTAATGACCTAAATTTTTACTAACCTAAAGTCGCTACCTTCATCATAGTCTATGCTCTTATGTGGAATAAACATTTAAAACATCATCGTGAAACATAATCTACATGTAAAACATAACTTCAACTTAAAACACTGTCATGGACTTACGTGTTTGAAAACGTATTTAAAACAAGATAAGGACAATAATAAATAAAGCAAGTAAAACATTTAAATGAAAAACACACTATACTAGCCTAAGTCTAAGAAAAGAAAATGCTATTATCCTATGCACGTGACATTGTCTCTGATTTCAATGTTGTCGTTAGCTGTATAGGGGTGCTTTGCCTTTACCTAAAATAGAAATAGCACATGGCTTGAGTATTTTACAAAATACTTAGTAAGTGACCCCACTATTGGGGTCAAGGAATGCAAACACGTGCAACTCATGATATAGGGACCTATCGTTAAAACAATCATGGGGTGGCCTTCAGTTCAGACAATATTGGATGTGTAGTACTTCCCTACACACGCCCACATATGCGAGCGTGGATCCCCAGGCGGTTCGCACATCCTAGACCCATTATAGTCGAGCTAGCTGTTCGTAGCGACGTCTGGAGGCCAGCAAACTCCTGAGTGTCATGTGAGGCATGATGATGATCATCATCGTAGTGTACGCATTTGTACTCATCATCATAAAAGAGGAAGTAGTCTGATGTCTATGTACACACAGAATGCATGAGATCCCTATAGTTTCTCATCTTTAAAATATCGTTATGACACAATCCTAAGTTCCGTTCACATATTACTCTAAGTATATGTGTGCATTGGTTTTCATACATTCATCATCATTAACATTAACTAGTGTTGTGTCCTACGAAAGTCATCGTCATCATGCATCATGGCATTTAAAACATGCATTTCATCTTAATATGGAATAACGTTATATTAAAAAAAATTCTAATCTAACATCTTTCATCATCATGTCTTCATGCATCATCGTCATCATACAAAATCATCATGAAATAACATCATAGAACATCATATAATATCATATGACATCATCATTTTACTCAATCACATCATCATACGTCATACATCATACATAAAGCATAAATGACACGTGCTAGGGCCATGAGGCACGTGGCGTCATACATCAAACAATTCATCCAATCTATCCGATAGTAAGGCCACTTATTTGGTTGGCCTTAACCCGCGTTTCCCTCAATTTGAGTACGCTTGTCTTCCATCCCTCGAAGTTGCTCCAACTATCACCGCGAGTCATTTCTTATTAGGATGTTCATCTTGTTTCGTTTATATTTCACATTTCTAATCTAATTTACTTGAATTTGTGAAATAGGGCATTATATTGACCTTAGTTACCTTAATTAGGATCAAAATCAGCTCCTAAAAGGTAAAATATTTATGGATCGATGTAATTTTGTTCAACCCGAGCTGAATAACAGATTTTTGAGCCACCGAGCCGTAGCTGGAGTCGAGCCGCATGAGCTGAAGGAGTTGGCGTTTGCAGCACAGACACCAGCCGCTAGGAGAGGTGGACATGCGTGTAGGTCGCGTTCGGGTTGAGGCGCGGACTTTAGGTCAGCTACACGGGTCGTGGGCTGTAGGTGTTTGGCTTACGGATCGAGATTGCTACGGAGGGGCAAAGACTACTGGGTTGGATTTAGGTCGCTCATGACGATTGGGCCATAACTTTGAGGTTGGGCTGAATGTAGAGGTGTTTGGTTACAGGTTGGGATACGTTGTTGGGCTCCTTGTGGGTTGCTAAAAGTTGATCGATGCCGATGTACTTGACCTGGATCTAGATCCGACAGATCCTTTCTTCTTCACTCGACTCCTCGCTATTTCACCCTCAAGTTTCTCTCTCTTTTTGACGTTGATGTTTTCCACCAGATCAGAGTCGTTTCGCACCTCTAGTTAGCCCTCTTTACACAGAATGTGTTCATTCGCTATTTTACCCTCGCATAACAACCATAACGTTAATTTTCATCAGGAATCGTGCCCTCTCTCTCACTGACGTTAACCTCACGTTAAACACCATAAAAAGTATTGTTTGGCTTACCGTTCTTAGTATTGGGTCGCCGGTAGTTGTTGTCGCAACGTGTGTTGTCCATTATAGCGTTGCGTCAGATCGATATCCCTTGTCGGTTTGGGTTCTTTGAAAAATACCATACAGTCGTTCAACCTCTCTTTGTGTCTCACACTCCACTCTCTTGCAGGTGTGTCTCTAAACGGTGTGACTGAGTGTATCGTATCTTGAGGGTCATGGGAGAGGCAAGCGCCTGCCCGAGAATTCTAGAGCCTTGACGAAATTCTTGGGGCTTCTGATGACTGCGCAAAAATTTCTCTTTTTTTTTTTTTAATTTCAGGCTGTAACATCACATCATAACACGTGTCATAACATTAACCTAACATGTCATAGTCATATCATATCACAGACATATCATAGTTATATCATTTCGTAAACATATCATAGTCATAACACTTCATAAACATATCATAGTTATATTATTTCATAAACTTATCATAATCATATCATTTCATAAACTTATCCTAGTCATATCATTTCATAAACATTTTACACATGTAATGATGAAAATTTTTAAAAAAAAATGTGAACTCGCCCACGGACCTGCGAGAATTCTGACAAGAGTTGAAATTCTCATTCCAACATCACAACCACGCCTCCCTGACGCGCACGCTTCTCCAAATATCCCTCATACCTTTAGCCACATGCTCCATATGCACTATAAGGGGAGATACAAACGAGAGAGAGAGAGAGAGAGAGAGAGAGAGAGAGAGAGAGATAAAAAAAAAATCTAAGGTAACTCCGGCGAGACAAACAAGAGAAACTCGATGTCAAAGTGGTCATCCCACGCGACGAAAGTGTCCACCGACGCTTGCACGTACACATGAGGTAAGTTTCCACGCCTTAATAACATCCCTCGTCACCAGAATCGAGATTGGGCTTTAGAATTGTTTGGCTTCTCATAGATCTGTATGTTATAGGTGTTTACCATCCATAATACAACGTGAGAGGTGTAATGGAAGGGTCAATAGAGAAGAACCGAAGAAAAAACGATGAACAATGAACATCGGAGAATCATTTGAGAGGAGAGAGAAGGTCGTGGGAGATTTTCGTGATTATTTGGGTAAGGAAGACAAAGACTGTGGTCTTCGGGTCGGATCTGGATCTGTTAACCCAATACATGCTTCAACCCAAACCACTCACCTACAACCCATGACCCAAACACACACCCAGCCAAAGTCTGCAACACACATCCACTACCCGCGTGCCTACAGCCTGAAAACAACCCACGCCCGAGGCCCAACCTACTATGCCCCAACATCTGTTTCAACCAAACCTGAAGCAGCCTAGCGGCCCAGCACCCATGACCGCATACATGCGACCCGAATGATGTGATATGATTGACATATGAAATACAACCCCGACACACGCGTGAAAGATATGCTAAATGATATGATAAACGATATGATAAATGATATGATAAACGATATGATAAATGATATGAAAAAATATATGGTATGAAAGAAGATGCTAGTAGGGGTTGTATTATATGATAATGAAAATGAAAAATGTTGGGACCTTATTCATTATTGTGTGCTCATGCATCGAGGGATACCCCTTCTTCATTCACGATAATACGAACGCATATGCTACGAGGCAGAAGAACAATCATTATGTTTAACATAATGTTGCTGTGACGGTCGCTATTTCCTACGGGTGTCCGACATCAACAGCTACCAGCAAATAGTCACCCGACCAGAATGGGGCCCAGGAGGTGTGCAAATCGACTGGTGGGTCCATACTCATATGTGTGGACCATTTGTAAGGAAATTAATTACACATTCAAGTTGCCCGTTTAGGATAGCCGCTGTAGGTAAATAGACTGTTATGATAGATCTCATTCATGAAATTTTATGTGTTTTCATTTAACCTCGATAGGGGGTAATTTACTCATGTTATCATGCATCATGTCATCGTCATGTCATCTAATCATCATGTTATCATGCATCATGTCATCGTCATGTCATCATCTCATGTCATCATCATGTCATCATCATCATCTCATGTCATCATATACATCATATATCATTATATAACAACATCACACTATTATATAACATAATCACATCATCATATAACATCGTCACATCATCATACAATATCATTATATTATCACATATCATAAAATATAAATGACGAGTTCTAAAGAAGGCAAGTCCACCGATCGGGCCGGTAGTAAGACAACTTACTTGGTTGGTCTTAGCCAAAGTTCTATCTAGCTCCAAATTGCTTGCTTTCGTCCTTTGAATTCATTCTTACTTATGTAGAGACTTCACCTATTTCGAATATTCACTTAATTACCTCAGTAAAAATCGAATTCAATGTTTTCTTTGCTTCTATACTAAGTTTGATAGTAAAACTTGAATTTAAAAAATTTGTCAATTTTATTTCATGCTTTTGAATCATACTATTCAAATATTGTTTGTTATAATATTATTTTCATATAATTGTTAAAACAATTTAACTTTTTATGATTTTTTTATATTTGTGTTTGTGTTTTTTTCTTCTCTTTTCTTTTAATGTGTTCCGGTACTTTTGACAAATTTTAATGGATTCTCACTTTTTATTTCCTAAAAATGGTTGTGGATTATGATGATTTCAGAACAAGTTAATTGTTATTGGTATTTAATTTCTAACAAAGTCTAAATAATTATAACCAAAGTAATACTTTTCAATAAAATAAAAGGAAGATTAAAATCCTCTTAACAGGACATCTATAGTTGGAGTAGAACTAAATCTGTGTAAACCTTTTTGTTTTCTGCTTTTTTTAAGAAAGGAATCGGGTCGAGGGGTTAGGAGAGGTATTTTAGGATAAAAGTTGTGAGAGGTTAATAGAGAGGTAAAAAATCCCTTACCATTTTTTCTTATTATTATTATTTATTATTATTATTTTTTAGGGTTGCTACATCATGTACCTCTAAAAATACTTTCATCCTTGAAAGCATTTTAATCTCGGAATAACTTTGGTCCTTGTCTATCTGGAGAGGTTTGTGGTATGGAATGTGCATTAAGTTGGTCAAGTATTTACGAAGCATGAATATGTGACATATGTTGTATACTTTAAAGAGGGACTATGGCACGGGATCTGTATGTCATTGGTGTTGATCTTTTATTATATGCAAATATCTTGTATTTGCTATTTTCATATCCTTGTAATTTATTTGATTCTCTAAATGATTATAAATAGAGAACTTTCACACCATTTAGGTGGGGTGGTTTTAGCAAATATTCTCATGGTATCAGAGCTCTTTCGGTGTATCCCCGATCCTTTATTTTCAATGACTTTTAAATCATCTACTTATCTTCTTCTCCACCACCACTACTGGTTTTGATGGTGTAGGGGCAGTCTCCATGGCTGCCGCAGGCGGAGCCGATTGATTACTCTTCGGCTCCACCCTTTCAGCCTCCAAATCATCCTTTGCAGGTTCACCCTTCGCCATACTTTGTACATACAACATCACCTTCTCTAACACAATCGGTTTCCCCCCAGCCAACATAGCCTCTTTCATTTTCTTCTCAATCGGTCCTTCATCTTTCACATAAACCCTAACCTTAGGATCCTCATCAGCATTCTCATTGGAAATATACGAAATCTCGACAAGCCCACTGACCTTTGGAATCTGGGCACCGCGCTGGCCTCTTCGCGAACCAAGTCGCTGTCAGCCTCCTCGCCAAAATTGGCTCCTTCGCTCACTATAGCGACTCTTCCAGCTTCAACACCGTCTTCGTCCCTTGCTCCGAGGGGTGTGGCTCCCTCTCCGTCTATTGGAACTTCACCACCTGCTATGGTAAGTAGATGAGTAGTTTCCTTAAGTGTTGGTTTCGAGATTTGAACAATGGCGGCCCACCCCTCTTACTGACTCGAGAGAGACTTAGTTTATGATTGAATCATAAACAAATTGTTTATTAGAGAATCAGTGGTGCTTAAGGTGAAAGATGTAATTAAAGAGGTACAACAACTTTTGACCCAGCTGTAATTACGAAAAAATTGTGAATGATTGACTTGTTTGTAATGATTATATCAATTGACACAACTTGTTCTACCTTGTATAAAAGTGCGACTCTAAAAATATAGTTAACGAATGAAAATTGATTAATTAAGACTTTAATTAATTAATTTCATGTCATTGGATCTTATAATCTTTATGTCCTTAAGGTCTCCTTCCTAACTCATATAACATTAAAAGGTTCAATTTAGTCAGAAGAAAAAATTGAAGGGTTCAAATTAAAATTTAATATATTAGATATATTAATATAAAGAAGAAAATAGATCTAATTTGAAGGGTTGAAATAAATATTTAATATATTAAATAAATACAAATAGAGAAAAATATATTTAATCCGATGTGTTCACATTAATATTTAATATATTAACTATATTAAACATAAAAGCGAAAAATATATTTATTATAGCACACTTCCATCTTGGCTGAGAATCCTCCCGTTATCTCCCGACTATAACTCCAGATCATTTTTTAGCATAAACAATGCACATATCGCCTTTTGATCATCTGGACAGTTCATTAATAGGAAGATTGTCTCAATCGACGATTGCCACAACTGTACCTTTGTTGGGTCCTCTGAGGTACCATTAAAGGTATGAGAATTTACCACTTAAATTCCATATACCTCGCATCTCGCATGGATTAGGTACTGTTGGTCTGTTGGGTGGTCACCATCGTTTGCATCACAGCCTAGAATGATTCGCACATCAGGATCGTCATGGGGTCCATTCCAGTAGCCGGTGCCACTGGGGGTGGCATTGCTGCATCGGTTTGAGTTATTGATCCTTCACGAGGTGGACTCTTTCTACCTCTACCCCATCCTCTAACAGGGGTCATCTTTTTCTCCTACGCCCTCTTCCATGTCCTCAAGGTGACATGATCTAGAATAAGTAGGAATTCAAAAGTAAAAGTATAAAAATATATATTAAAGTATTTGCATAAACATTTAAATATGAATGCATAGCGTAGTGGATTAGCGTGTTTGACTCTGCCACAGGACTCCACCAAAAGGGTTTGAAGAATTTAAGAAAGTAATATTATATGACTAAGCAAATTAAGAAATACCACGGATTAAATAGCATATAACTCAGGGTAGGAATAAGTGACAACTAATCATATTCCTTCTAGAGTACATTTTTGGGCATTTTAGCCCTGCCGAGTGTAGACATGACGCTCGCACATGTAGGTTGTGTGTAGGGAAGTAGTACACATCCAATTTTTTCGGGAATAAAGGTCACCTCTATGATGGTTTTAATAATTTATGTTATTTTTTAAAATATACATTGAAATAGAATGGTAAATCTTTGATATTTTACAAACTAACATTTTAATTTGATTAATTGAATAAATGACATGAACCAACCCAACTCGAATTGTTTTAGGTTAAAATTTTAAGATGCCCAAGATAGAATTGGAGACCTTTAGTGTGTAAAGCTAACGTGATAACCACTACACCACAACAACTAAAGATTGATGATTAGAAAAATAGTTAATAATTATAAATTTTAATGTTTTAAAAAATATCCTTAGAGCCTCCAATATCATCGATATTCTTTACACACAAAAAAGTCTTTAAATATATCTTTACCTTTTCGAATAAAAAAATATAAATAAAAAATACTTTTTTTTAGTAGTTAGATGAAACCGTTAATACTTTGTTTTAAAAATAAATTTGAAATTTCAAAACTTCAGTTAATACTATTAATTTTTTTTTTTTAAAAAAAACTTATAACACTCTTAAGTTTTTTTTTTTTAAAAAAAAATTAAAAATAAATATCCTAAGATCTTTTGAATTTTTTTTAAAATTTAGGTTAATCAATATTACACTTACAAGAATTTATCACATAGAAAAAATTTGCTATTGAATAGTATTTATATCTTTGAGGGCTTTCATTATTATTTTTAGCAATATTGACTGTTAAAAAGTTGAGTATTCTAAGTAATACTCAGTAAGTTGACCCACTATTAACGTTATGAAATGCATTCACATGAAATGCCGTCATCATCTGTACAAGAGTTCATTTCATTCTCTTAGGTCGCTTTCTAGTCCGGACTAAATAAGATGTGTAATACTTCTCTACACATGGCCCACACCTACGAACGTGGGCCCACTAGGCGGGCTCGCACGCCACCTAGCCCTACTGGTCTAGCTAGCACTTGCTGAGAGCTTAATAGTGACAACTATACAACTAAAACGGGTGTTTGTTAATAGCAAAAATAATGAATCTATTGCGCTATGCAGTCATTTTTTAAAAGTTTATGCATATACTTTAATATAAATATATACTTTTATACTTTTACATTCAAATTACTACTTATCATATCGTGATGGAAAGTATGGGGACCTGATGCATAACTGTGTGTTCACATGTATCGAGATACTACTTTATTATGATGAGTACGGACGCGTACTTCATGAGACTGATTGTGACCATCATGTTCGCAATAATGCTACGATAACCACTATTTCCTACGGGTGTCCAACAACAGCTCTCAGCGAGTGCTAGCCAGACAAGTTGGCCTATGTGGCGTGCAAGCCTGCCTAATGGGCCCACGTTCATAGATGTGAGCCATGTGTAGAGAAGTATTACAGGTCTAATTTAGTTCGGACTAGAAAGCCGAGTAAGAGAATGAAATGAACTCTTGTAGAGATGATGACGACATTTCATAACATCAATAGTGGGTTCACTCACTGAGTATTTATTAAAATACTCAAGCTATGTGCTTCTCTTACATTTCAGGTAAAGGTAAGGAACCCCTGTACAGATGATGATAGTGTCATGTTGAAGACCATGAAACTTGTGTTAGGATAAGTTGCATTTTCTTTATTTTGTAGTCCTTAAGTTAGATTAGGACATCGTTTTAATCTTCATTTTTTTTTTATATATACAAATTTCAAGTTGTTTATATTTTGTTATTTTTTTTAAGGTTTTATTGTGAATGTTTAAGTTCATGGCATCGTGTTATGAATTATTCAAATGAATGTTTCCAGAAAAAAAGGTCACGTCATGCATATCGTAGCGACTCTATTTCAGTAGAAAAATAGGGTCATTACAATTTGTATCAGAACCATAGATTACATATTTTGTAAACTAGCCTACGAGGTAGGTTTAGTGCGTACCATGGTCCCACCATTGATGCTCCATCGCCGTTGGGTATGTCATACATAAGATAATAAAAAAAAAATTGAATGTTATTGTTGAGTGTTCTATTGTTGATTGAGTCATGTGTCTATCAAGAGTAATTATGTGTTGATTATAGATCATGTCACCTAGAGGACGTGGAAGAGGGTGTAGGGAAAAAGACGACCCTTCTTAGAGGACGGGGTAGAGGTAGAGGGAGTCCACCTTGTGAAGGACCAATAACTCAAACTGACGCAGCAGCGGCACCCCTAGAGGTGGGCTACTGGAATAGACCCCATGACGACCCTGATGTGCGAATCATTCTAGGCTGTGATGCAAACGATTGTGACCACCCAACAGACCACCAATACGCAGTCCATGCGAGAAGCGAGGTATGCGAGATTTCAAGCGGTAGATTCTCGTACCTTTAATTGTGCCTCAGGAGACACAACAAAGGTACAATTGTGGCAATCGTCGATTGAGAAAATTTTCTTATTAATAAGCTGTCCGAATGATCAAAATGTGACATGCAAAATGTGACATGTGCATAGTTTATGCTAAAAAATGATGTGGATTTCTAGGGGATAACGGAGATTCTCAACCAAAAAGGAAGTATGATACAAAAAATATATTTTTCACTTTTTTGTTTAATATAGTTAATATATTAAATATTAATGGAATACTTCCTATTAAACTTTTTTTTTTTTTTTTTTCTATTTATATTTAATATATCTAATATATTAAATAAACACTTTAAATTAAATATATTAAATTAAATATAAATTTCTCTATTTATATTTATTTAATATATTAAACATTGATTCCGACACTTCAAATTAGTTATATTTTCTTCCCTATATTTAATAATAGATTAAATTTTAATTTGAACACTTCAAATTTTTCTTTTTAACTCAATCGAACCTTTTAATGTTAGATGAGCTAGGAAGGATACCTTATGACCATATAGATTATAAGATCCAATGACACAAAATTAATTAATTAATCAATTTTCATTCGTTAACGGTATAGTTAGAGTTGCACTTTTATGCACCATAGAACAAGTTGTGTCAATTGATATAATTATTACAAGCAAGTCAATCACTCACATTTTTTTCGTAATTACAGCTAAGTTCGTTATACCACTTTAATTACATCTATCACTTTAAGTACCACTGATTCTCTAATAAACAATTAGTTTATGATTCAATGATAAACTAAGTCCCTCCCAAGTCAGTAAGAGGCGTGGAGCCCCATTGTTCAAATATCGAAATCAACACTTAAGGAAACTATTCGTCTACTTACCATATATGGGAATGAGTGAAAGTCATCTCATGAGATTATGTTCCCATCTCCCTATTTGGTCAAGTCCCAAAATGGCAAGCATAATGATTGGGTTATGAAGGTCATTCTCACCCATACAAATCAAAGGATAACCCTCATAGGCAAGAGTTCGTAACTCACTAGGAATTAAAATCAAGTCGCATATGATTATCTGTGAAATATTAATCTTCTCAATTAATTAATTTATAAAGAGATTAAATTTTTTGTGATTCAGCTTTATACAAACTCATTGCATGGCATACCCCTACTCATTGATTTTTTCTCAAGTCAAAAAACTCGATGATCAGAAAAATATGATCAACCCAACTCTACCGTTTGGGTTGGATTGTGAACTTATCTTGGTTGGATTTTATTCAAATAAATGAAAATTTTATGAATAAAGTTGGTTCATGATTGAGTTTATCTAACTAACTTGATGTCATAACCAAAAAAAAATTAGAAGAAAAAAATTTGAAATTGTCCCACATTTTAAGTTGAGAAGTGGGGAGTTGGCCTCCCTGGTAAAAGGGATACCCTTACTTCATTTTATCATTCCACTTGAAACGTTCGAAGACAGTCGGAGAATACATTTTCTGACGGCTCTAGCACAGCATTCTATCTGATCCGACTTGGCTCTCATACACTCGGTAACAAATATAAGGAATTGATCAAGGTAACAAATGACAAGAGGTACACTTCAAGAAACAAAAGTTCTCTCAAGTATAGGACTCAAGAAAGATAATAATTCAAAGATTTCCTTGTTTCAATGTGGTAGTTATGAGTGACTAGGTCTTTTAACTCACTAATGCTCACAAGTTGTATAATTTAATGAACTAGATCTTGGAAGAGGTTCTTAAACAAGTTTGTAATAGTCTAAATAAATAAACCTTTTGTATAATTTAATGTAAGGTCTTCAAACTCGAGCTTTCGGGTTGGGTAAAAAAAATCCCTCAACCCAACCCGGACCATGTACACCCCTAGTATGTTATAATGTTCGTGCGACTTTAGGTTCGTAGAAATCTAGGGTCGTTACACTTTAGACATAAATTCCAACAATTGATGCTTACATAGAAATAAACCACGTCTAATTGATTCGAAAGCCTTTAATAGGTGCATTGGCATAAAAGCAATTTTGATTTCCTCAGTGTTGAAAGGTTGCTCTATTTTCTAACTTACTAACCAATGTTATGCTAGAAAGAGAATAAAAAAAATAGAACAGAAAAGATTGAAAATACAAAAAAAAAAGATTTAAGATTTATTTGGGAGAGAAAAAGAAAAATGGCATGTAGATTTACTTGAAGAGATCTCGTCAATTTGTTAAGGTCTTTGAGATTTTCCTTAGTGCAATTATTTAGTTTGAATTAGAAATTAAATACTAACAATTTTACTTGAGTTCTAGTAAATCAGCCGAATTAAATTGTCAAATAAAATTAGAATTAAACTATAATTAAAAGAAGAAAAAGAAGTAAGAAGAGTATGGAGAGAAAAGAAAATACAAACATATAGAAGATTCAATGAATAGAATTAAAAACTAAAACTAAATACAGAGAAAGAAAAAAATGGAAATTTAGTGAAAGAAATTAAACGATAAAACAATTAAAAACTAAAACTAAATATAGAAAGAAAAAAAATACCGAAATAATTAAAAACTAAAACTAAAGAACGATGAAAAAAAACAGACAGAAAAAATAAAAAATTCAATAAATAAAATTAGAATTAAAAACTAAAACTAAATATAAATAAAAGAGAAAATACAAAAAGGAAGATTCAATAAAATAAATAGAATCCAAAGCTAAAGCGAAATACATAATAAATATAATTAAAAACTAAAACTAAATGCACATAGAAAAAATGGAGATTTCTAAGAACTAAATGATAAAATAAAAGAAATACTAGAAGGTCAATTATAAAACATCCCATGAAAAAAAAATTAAATAATAATAATAATAATAATAATTAATTAATTAATTAATTAAAAAAATAGATATATATATATGTAATATATTATATTTTATATATATATGTAATATATTATATTTTATATATATATATATATAATATAATATAAAATACTCCACGACTTTACTCATGCAAAGATTCTAATGTTCGCATGAAATCTAACACATGAAACATTGTAAATAAGAGGAATAATTTTGCAGAAATTCGAATTTAAAACTAATGTCATGGGCTCACATACGTTGACTAGGATTTCAAAGAATAGAATCAAACTTTAAATTAGTGACAACAGCTTAGCTTAAGCTAATAAGGTAAGTGGCCTTACTATCGACATGATTATATTTGATGCTAACACGTGCCTGCAGTTCTGCACGTGTCATAAACTTGATATGTGTGAATTGTTTATGAACCGATATGACTATGATATGTTATGTATGTGTTATGATATGTGAATGATATGATAACTCTTACATCATGATGTATTAAATGATATGTGTGAGATAGGATACGATAAGGATGCGATAAACGTAATGTAACGATATGACTAAGATATGATTGACATAGTGATATGATTAGGTTATGTATAGAAAATGATATGATTATGATAGATTGATAGAACGATATGGTTAGGATACGTTCCTATAAAAGTATGACTCGAATTCGTTCATAAAACGATATGGTTAGGATGCGTTGTTGTAACGGTAAGACTAGGATACGTTAATGAAACGATATGATCTAGGATATGCATTTGGAAACGATATGACTAAGGTTTGTTCATGAAATGATACGACTATGAGATGTATAAAGACGATAAGACTATGACAAGTTTAGGAAACGATATGGCTAGGATATGCATATGGAAACAATATGACTAAGGTATGTTGATGAAATGATACGACTATGAGATGTATAAGGACGATAAGACTATGACAAGTTTAGGAAACGATATGGCTACGAAAAGTTATGATTATGATACATGTGAAGGACGGATATGTACATATATATATTGTGAAATGATATGAAAATGATATGAAATACGGGATATGTGATAAATTGTCATGTTTATGATATGATATATTGTGATGCGATATGTTATGGTATGATATGTATATGATGAAAATTGTTATTTCTGGAAGCATGGAACGTTATGATATGACATATTTATGTAATCTGAATGATATGATAGGATTGACATGAAAAACGACGAACTAGCATGAAATACAATCCCGACGTATGCATGAAAGATATGATAAATGATATGATATGTACGAAACGCTAGCGGGATTGTATTAAACAATAATGAAAATTAAAAAATGTTGGGACCTCATATATTATTGTGTGCTCATGCATTCGGGGATAACCCTATTCCTTCACGATGGTACGGACACGTACACTACTAGGTAGGAGAACACACATAATGATGCTACTCCTATTGGGTGTCCGGCACCGAGAGCTACTAGAGAATTCACTAGAGAATGCTCGCCCGATAAGAAAAGGGAGATACCCCTATTCCTTCATGATGGTACAGACACGCGTATACAACTAGGTAGGAGAACAGACATAATTATGCGACTCCTAACTTGTGTCCGACACCGATAGCTACTAGAGAATGCTCGCCCGATAAGAAAAGGGAGATACACTAGAGAATACACTAGAATACAAAAGAGTACAAAAGGAGGCCCAGGTGGTATGCGAACCTAGAAATTAATTACACATCCAAGCTTCCCGTTAGGATAGCCTCGGTAGGAAAATAGTTGAAAAACACTATGGATTTGGAAGTTCTTCTTTTTGCTTATAAAGGGTGTGGGGTGAGTCATTCTCGTATAATATTTGTTGACCCTAAAGTTTTATTATCGACTATAGTGGGAGTCAAACCCATGACCTTCTAATTCGAAGTCAGACGCGCTAATCCACTACGCTATGCAGTCATTTATGAAAATTTATGCAAATACTTTAATATAAATATATATTTTTATACTTTTATGTTTGAATACCTACTTATCATACCGTGATGGAAAGTATGGAGACTTGATGCATAATTTTGTATTCACGTATATCGAGATACTACCTCATTATGATGAGTACAAACACATACTTCATGAGACTGATTGTGATCATCTTGTTCGCCATAATGCTACGACAACTACTATTTCCTACAGGTGTCCAGCAACAGCTCTCAGCGAGTGCTAGCCAGACCAGTAGGCCTAAGGAGCGTGCGAGCCTGCCTAGTGGGCCCACGCTCGTAGGTGTGGGCCATGTGTAAAGAAGTATTACACATCTAATTTGTCCGAACTAGGCCGCCTAAGAAAATGAAATGAACTCTTGTACAGATGATGACTACGTTTCATGAGACCCATTTCATAACGCCAATAGTGGGGCCACTTACTAAGAACAAGGGTTCCTACACACCGCTCACACATAACATTAAAGACCATGAAACTTGTGTTAGGATAAGTTGCATTTTATTTATTTTATAGTCCTTAAGTTAGATTAGGACATTGTTTTAATCCTTTTTTTTGTTTTATATAAATTTTGGGTTGTTTATTTTTCGTTATTTTGTTTTAAGGTTTTATTGCGAATGTTTAAGTCCATGGCATCGTGTTATAAATTATTTAAATGAATGTTTCCACACAAAAAGGTCACATCATGCATATCGTAGCTACTCTATTTGAGTAGAAAAATAGGGTCGTTACAGTTGGTATCAGAACCCTAGGTTACAGATTCTGTACACTAGCTTACGAGGTATGTTTAGTGTGTTCCATGGTCCCACCGTTGATGCTCTATTGCCGTCAGGTATGAAATACGTAAGATAATTAAAAAAAAAATTGAATGCTATTGTTGAGTGTTCTATTGTTGACCGAGTCATTTGTCTATCATGAGGAATTATGTGTTGATTATAAATCATGTCACCTAGAGGATGTGGAAGAGGGCGTAGGGAAAAAGACGACAGGACAGGGTAGAGGTAGAGGGAGTCCACCCGCAGCCACGCACCGACTACTTAAATGGACCCCATGACGACCCTGTTATGCGAATCATTCTAGGTTGTGATGCAAACGATGGTGACCATCCAACAAACCAACAATATGCAGTCCATTTGAGAAGCGAGGTATGCGAGATTTTAAGCGGTAGATTCTCGTACCTTTAATGATGCCTCAGGAGATCCAACAAAGGTATAATTGTGGAAATCGTCGATTGAGACAATTTTCCTATTAATGAACTGTCCGGCTGACCAAAAGGTGACTTGTGCATCGTTTATGCTAAAAAATGATGCAGAGTTATAGTCGGGTATAACCGGGAGATTCTAAGCCAAGATGGAAGTGTGATACAATAAATATATTTTTCGCTTTTATGTTTAATATAGTTAATGTATTAAATATTAATGTGAACATTAATTTTTTTTTGTCTATTTATATTTAATATATCTAATATATTAAATAAACACTTTAAATTAAATATATTTTTCTCTATTGGTATTTATTTAATATATTAAATATTTATTTCAACCCTTCAAATTAGATCTATTTTCTTCCTTATATTAATATATCTAATATATTAAATTTTAATTTGAACCCTTCAATTTTTTTTATAACTAAATTGAACCTTTTAATGTTATATGAGTTAGGAAGTTGACCTTAAGGACATATAGATTATAAGATCCAATGACACGAAATTAATTAATTAAAGTCTTAATTAATCAATTTTCATTCGTTAACTATATATTTAGAGTTGCACTTTTATGCACGGTAGAACAAGTTGTGTCAATTGATATAATCATTACAAGCAAGTCAATCATTCACAAAGTTTTTTTCGTAATTACAGCTGGGTCAAAAAAAGTTTCGTATACCCCTCTAATTACATCTTTCACCTTAAGTACCACTGATTCTCTAATTAGCAATTTGTTTATGATTCAATCATAAACTAAGTCTCTCTTGAGTTAGTAAGAGGGGTGGGGCCCTTATTATTCAAAAATCTCGAAATCAACACTTCATGACACTACTAATCTACTTACCATATATGGGAATGGGTGAAAACTCATCTCGTGAAATTATGTTGCCATCTCCCTGTTTGGTCATGTACCCAAAATGAAGTACCCAAAATGGTAGGCATAATGATTGGGTTTACGAAAGTCATTTTTATCCATACAAATCAAAGGATAACCCTCATAGGCAAAAGTTCGTAACTCACTAAGAATTAAAACCAAGTCGCATATGATCACCTGTGAAATATTAATCTTTTCAATTAATCAATTTATAAA
>CM066979.1:8870554-8898537 GCA_033971965.1 Cucurbita ficifolia
TAGCTGCTACTTTTACGGCATAATTAGGGCCTTGAAGGAGAAGGTAAGATCTATGTAATTAAGTTCCAAAACATACTGTAATTTCTTTCCCCTCATTTGGCATGGCTAAACATCTGGGAGCTTGTTTTAACCTCCGACTATTCGAGTGATAGCAAAAGCTTAGAAGCAGACAAAATGATATTATCGTAACGGGAGAGGGCGGGTCCAAACTACCAGAGCAGGGTTGGCAACAAAATGTAATCTTCCGAGGCATTTCGGATAAGAACGTCTAGGCGTTCACACTCGAGTGACTGCGCAGTTGCCGCCGTATGCCCTCGACACTTCGTTTTAAGCCCGATACAACGTGTTTTTGATGGCATTTTGATAACATTCGAGAGGAGTTACTGATATTTCATCTCATGTTCTGTTGTAGGTGTATGTGCCCTCCGAAGCAACTACATGGGACTGGTATATGCAAGCAGGCCATTGAATGCATTCACATGCAGCCGCGTAAAGTTTCCCATATCATCTGTGCCCATGTGGACAATCTGAATGACTTCTTTTCATTTTCACTGCTCGCTTGCCTTCCTTCTATAGTTTTTTCTCGATTCGGCACATTGATCTTAGTTAAATCTAGATTGAACCCTTTTTGATAGTCTTTGAGTTGAGACTTTTGTGGGTACACATAAAGTTCTGTCGCTCCTTATTAGAAAAGATTTGCTCACGTTTATGACAGACCTTAAGTTTTGAGGTGTTTAATAAAGTATTTTAAATCGTTACAATAAATCATGGAAGTTGCCCCATAATGAACTTCGTTCTCTTTGTGAATAAGCGATATACTACTTTAAGTGCGATCCTGAAATTTATGGTTTATTTAAGTCTTATGGTTGAGAGCTTATGACATTTAATATTGGGGATCTTCGATAATTATTATTATTTTTATTTTAAAACTTAGGCTAATAATTTTTTATGGCCCGGACGTTGAATCATTGTAAAAATTTGAAAGTAAACAATACTAAAATTAATGTTTATAATATTTAATTTAGTGTTTACACTTATGGTTTAAATCAATTTAGTTTGAACATGTTTTTGTTTTTATTCGTCGTTATTATGTTTTTTTTTTTTTTTGTGACAGATCTATAAACTTTCAAGATTATGCTATGCTTGCTTTGTATGGATCTCACCGAGCTTTTAATTTTGTGTCTTATAAATTTTTACCGGTGAATTTGTTAGAGAATGAGGTAGAGAAAGATATTTAATATAAGGAAGGGCTAGAACGTTTTCTCATCATTACCTTTGCGATATTAGGTTGAGGGAGTAAATGAGTTCAGATCAATGGATACATTAAGGGTCGAGGGTGTGCAATGTGAAAATCTGTCACAAGTTCGCACCTTTTTTTGGCAGTGGATTTTTTTGTGATTGTGCGGCTCACTCACTCCCAACACCGAGTGAGTCAAGCCAATTGTGAATTCACGTTGCCTATAACCGAGCAATGTAGAGAGATTTTTTAAAGAGAGTTTGAAAGAAAGTTTGAAAGTCATATGGTTATAATTAAAGAAAGAATCACCACAACTTAATTATCATATAACTCGGATGAGAGAATGGATTGACAACTAGTCGCATCCTCCTATAATACATTTTGAGTCAATTCAGGTTTGGCAAGACATAGACATGATTTTGCGTCATACAAAAATCTAGGTGGGAAGAGTTGACTGATTGCATCCCTCTACGTACATTTCGGGACGATTCATGGTTGACAGACCTAGACATGATTTTGCCGAATAGTCAACAAAAAATACAATAGTAAAACAATATAACATGAAATCAAATAAAGAGTTTAGTGTGGCATGGGCATAAAGAGTTTGGCGTGACATGGGCATGCGGCCACAGACAATATACCCTGGACGAGCATGACTGTGACACAATTGCACACGCTCCCTTTAGAAGTCGATGCCAAGGAAGAGAGCTAGGTTTCTTCTCAGGGCCTTTTTTCGTGTTTTTTTTTTTCAAAGTTTGTTCCATATTGAGCTTAATTCATCCCTTCATTATTGAATTATAGCCATAGATTTTGAGTTCAAAAGTATTTTTCCATGACACTAGCCCGCACTTTGTAATTAGGATTGATGGTTCGACTCATTATTATAAATCGAGTTTATGGAGACTAATTTAGGAGCATAACTTTTTATTTAACTTTGAAGAAATTCCTTATTCTATCTTTTGATAACTCATTGCGTCTTGGATTATACTTAGGATCAATCATCAAAATTCTTAATTTTTTATACATGAACAAGCTCTAACCGCTAAATATTATTATTTAGAATAGTTCATCGTGCTCATTTCGACCAATTCTTGGGGCTTTCTTAGATTTAAATGGTCCAGTGCCTTGATTTGAAATCAAAGGCTCGAACTTTCGTACGTCAAAATTGATGGCTGACTTACTTGTTCATGATTTTCAATTTTGTTCATAATAGATTCCTAAGATTCTTTAACTTTCGGTTCAATATTTAATATATCATTGTAGTGTTCAACACCTTTTTTATTCCCGAATCTTTGTACTACAAAATTGAAAAATTTATGGTTTCACTAAACACAATAATTTTATGTTTAACAATTTCATTTTTAGCCATATAAATTTAAAAACAATCCTTGTGTCTTTATAATGTATTTTACATATTTAATTCAAATAAAAAACAAAAAATAAAATTTCCAAATATCTCTTTTTTAGTTTACTTAACTTGGGATTTTCGAAAATATCAAAACAATATAAATATAACCAATATATATATATATATTCAGAATTTGTAAGCTTTTTCAAAAACAAAAAACCAAAAATAAAATTATTACCATTTTAATATATTCAATTTTTTCGAACATATATATTAAAATAAATTGCACAAATTCATCTTATCTCGTTTTTAAAGCAAGTGTTTTTTGTACTTAAAATTTAAATAATGTAAAAATAAGTATTAAACAACGTGGAATATCTTAAATCAATAATATCACTGTACTTTCCTATTCTCTTATTTTTCGGAATATCTTCCGAAATAAAAAATAAAGTATTAATTTTATTTATAATCTGAAAATATTGTCCAGGAAGCGAATGCCTGGGAACCTCTCTTTTTGACCGGGCCTTAATTTTCTTTTTCCTTTTAAATAAAATATATATTTAATTACATTGTCGAACTGGGCCGGGCTGAGCCCAGCCCATCATCCTCTCACTTTACTCGTAACTTTATCTCTCCATGTTTTTCCTGGGATGGAGCTTTTCACATTTTTCGATCTCATCAAAAGTGCATTTTAAACTTTTTAATTCTTTTTTTTTTGTTATGTTTTAAATCCAATTTTTTTGTTTGTTAAAATCCAAACTAATCTTTATTAAATAATAAAAAAATTCAATTTTTTTTTAATGAAACTAAAAATAATAGTATAAAAAACATATATTATTTTTATATATTTTTTAAAAAATTACATTTCGAGACAGGTACTTCAACTCATTTTGATCATGTTTTGACAAAATTGGAGCGGGAACGAAAAGGACAATGACACGAAATACACAACACATCAGGAAAAAATACGAGTACGGTGTATTTCTAGACAACCCCATTATATTAAGACCCACTGAAACACGTACAGGTTCAAGGGAAAGGATTGCTCGAATATTAGATAACAGTTGTTAAAACTATGCTGGAGAATACAAATCGAAAAATAATTATCGACCAATTTTAAGTAGAACCCATTACGACAAACTCGTAAATAATTCATTTTAATTAGATTTTTTTATTTGACCAGTAGTTGACCTAACACATTCTCTATCCAATCACATAAAAACACGTGGATTGTATATATATATATATATATATATATATATATTATTTATTTTTTATTTTCGTAAGTCAAATGGAATGGAAGTTGGTTGGTTTAATTAATGGGAGCCATATGGGGGCATCAAATGAAAACGACATGTCGCAATGCTGGAGCTTTGCCACGTGGGTGTTTGACTTGGCCTTAACCTTAATTAATTAGGAGGATAATGGTGATTATAATTTATATATTTACATATTATTATTCCACGACCAAGATTTGTAATTTGAAACCTTTTGAACCGACAAATCGGAAGTCGGTAGCCTTTTAATCACAATGTAAAGACGGGGTTAAACATTTGTTAAATTCAAAAACCCTCTTTCACTAATCAGGGTGGGTTTTGGAACACGTGTACTAATTTACTCTTAATTATGTTTTAGAAAACTAATTAATCAGATTATTATTCTCTTAATCTTATCTTCCTCACGTTGACTTGGCTTTTCAAGGTTCTTAATTCCCATGTCAATTCACTAAGTTTGTAAGGTGATTTATTAAATTGTTAAGTTCAAAACTTAATCTAAACTTTTTAAATTAATATATCCTAATGTTTAATTTATAAATTTGTGGTTTTAATTTAATTATATATATATAATATGGGATTTTTAAATATTTTTAGTTTTATTTTTTTGTTTTTAAAAATTTAGTTTTTATAATTACTAGTTTTAATAATACTTTAAATTTTAAATAAAAGTTTAAAAAAAATTCAAAAATATTAATGGTAAAACTCTTTTAACTCTAAAAAAAAATATTTGACCTTTAAACTTTTAAAAGTTTGATTAATATTTTAATTTTTATTAAAGAATTTTTTAAAAAAATTTTTAAATAATTTTATTGTTAGTACGACGCTTCAAAAATGTTAATAAACTTTCAAAAGTAACATTAAAAAAAGAAATAATTTATGAGATATCGATTAACGGTTTTGTGTCTATATATATTGACGGTAAAAAATTTTTAAAATTTTTTTGTATAAAAAGTTAAAGAATGTTAATACTACTTTAAAATTTTTATATGTATTTTTTAAACATTGGTAAAAATTTTTTTTAACTTTGTTTTTTAAGTTAAAAGGGTATTAATAAAAAAATTTAAAGTTTTTAACACTATTGAGAGAAAGTTATTTTTTAAAACAAATTACCATCTTCGGACTTTTTTTAAAGTTATTTATTTTTAAAAAAATATTAAATGGTTATATTATTTTTAAAAAATTAAATGGCTATATATGTTTTTTTTTTTCAAAATTTTGTATATTTTGCATCGAGTGTGAAACTTTTGCTCATCTTTTTAATATTTAAATATAATATTTTTGAGACAACGAACTCACGTAGCTGCTTTCTCGTTTAAATATTTAAAGTTGATGTTCTTTTTGTTTAAAATATTATTTTGAACCATGCAATTGAATCTCCATTCTGTATTAGTTATGTCGTTTTCAAATATTTAAATTTAATCTTTAAAATTCATTTTTATAGCTTAGGTTAAATTTTGAATTAAAATTTTATTAAATCTATTAATAGTAATAATAATAAACAAACAATAATTTCTCAATATGTTTTCAAAATTTAGAAATAAAAATAAATAATGTCCGAGTTCTCAGCCGTTGGATGGTTGTCCAAATCAAGAGAAAAGTGATCCGAAGGTAAGATCGAAGGGTGGAGATTTGATTTGAAAAACAGAAAACTGTAGTCTGTAGCTTCAAGCAAGAAAACGACATGGTTTCAGGCAGGATTTGTTTTCAGTTACCCTAAAACGACAAATCGACCCATCAATCAATCAATCAGTAAGCAGTATTTTATTTATAAAAAAGACCCTACCAAACAAACTTGGAACCCCCCCCCAACTTTTTTCCCTCTTTGCAAAACAGACCCTCAATCCTCTACTTCGCACCCCACCGTAAAACTATCATCTGATTATGCCACCACTCTAATCAGACGGCCTATATTCCATGGACCCCACCCCGAGTACGCACAGTAAGAATGGTGGAGAAAGGCTTCCCTCTCTTTTTTTAAGCTTAATTAATGGGGGAGGAGGTGATCACGTTGGGGTTCTGTCGGCCCTCAACTATCACATTACCAGAATCATGTCGGCCACCGTGTAAAAAGGTATTTTTCGAATATTTTTTTTGTAATCCTAAATTCCTTTAATTTTAAATATATTTTATTTAATAGGTCTATAAACTTTATTTAATATTTAATAATTCTTTCTATTTTTTTTTTATTTTTAATTATTGAACATTAATATTATATATCAAAATTTAAATTTTTTTTATATTACTAATTATGACATTTCATTTTCAATTTTAGTTTCTATTAAATTAAAATAAATAAAGACAATCATTAGGGTTAGAAGCTCGTAAATATGATGAATATCATATTTATATTATAAATGCTCGAGGCTATGCCTTGATTATCAAAGATGATAAACTCCAAGAATGCACAAGTGAGTCGTTAGCAACATTTGTCGGGAGATGGATGAGCATAACCATAAGAAGATTCATTAATACTCGCTACTCAGGATGTGTTACGGAGAAAAGAAGATAATATGAAAATCTTCCTTAAAGAGAAGAAAATAATTTTTAAAGTGGTGTCGAGAATGACAAACAAGTTGGAAGTTGGAGGATTGAAATTTTAAAATTGAATATTATGAGCAAGAAAATGAAAAGATAGTCGAGGGGCTAAGGTGCTGCAAAGATGCATCTTGTAAGGGAGGTAGACGTGTCGGGCATGCTTTTGCCATAGTTGGCTTAGGGTGTTCTTGGCCAGTCATGCTTGCTAGGTCAGAACGCATTGTCACAATCACACTCTACCGATACTCACAACACGACCGTGTGAGACTTACTTTTTACTTTTTGGGAGTAATTCAACCAACTAAAACATAGGTTGTCATTAGCATGGACGACGTATGCCTTAACCCTTTGATCACAAATTCTTAAGAAAAAAATATTAGAACAGTTTTTTTCAGAAAACGTTCTAAAAGATTGATTTAAGAAAGTAGTGGTATAGGCTAACAAGCAAATAAGCCAACAACTACGACTTTGTTTTTTTTAGTGTATAACCTAGTAGGAAGAATTGACAACTAGTCGCCATCTTTTATAATTCATTTTGGAACATTTCTAATCTTGACAGACGTAGATATAATTTTTGACGAACGATTCATACACCCATAAAACCTAATAATAATATAAGAAAAGACTAGTTAACACGATAGCAAGTAAAAAGAGTTTGGAATTTGGCATGTGGTCATAAGCAACACGTCCACATCATGGAGAAGCATGACCATTTACACCACATACCTAGCACAAAGCTCGACACACTTTCCTTTAAATTAATTATTTTTATTGTTTTTTAATTTCAAGAAGTATCCTTATATTTTCCTTACTTTTAGAGTAACTAATTACTCTCGCCTTAGTATATTTAATTATTTTGTAGTTCTATAACAATATTGAACTACGTTAGGATGTTACAATTTGGTTATATCGTTGATGATTTTTTTTTTTGTATGATTATAGATTAATTTTGTTGTTGTGTTCGTGAATTTTTAATATCTTTTATCTAAGATTTTATAATAATTATGAATATATAGATAAATAAAACTTTTTTTTTTCAAAAAAAATTATTTTTTTTTTAACCCACCCGACCCAAAATCTTGGATTTGTAAAAAAATTTGAGTTGGGTTTTACCAATCCAACAGGGAAAGTTTGGTCCAAAAGATTCCCTCAGCAAACCTAATCCCAACTCACGTACACCCCTAATTTTGAATTGGTTTAAGTCTTAAAAAAATAAATAAACTTAATTCGAACGACCGACCCCATTAAACGCCTCTAAAAATATCATATTTAATTAATTAGAATCTCTAGGGATGTTTTTGTTCATTTTTGTCCTCTTGTTTCAATCGGACGCCCATGACATAATCTTATAACACAATTATAACCTTTGTAGATCTTTTTTATTGAATTTAAATTCGACATAGTTAAATATAAATATCCTAATTGGATAATGTCAATGTTTATTTTAATATTTTTTTATCGATAACGTTAGTATTTTTAATTATATTTTAACTTTTTCTCGAAACTTTTACAAAAGCGCGTAAGTTCTAAAAAGCTGATTTATTATTATCACTTTACTATAAACTGATATTATGGGTTTTTTTTAATGGTTAAATTCGTGCATTTTTTTATTAGCCCAATTTAGCTCGAATTTTAAGCTAAATTGCCCAAAAATGAATAGTAAATATTATAAACTTTTTTTTAAAAAAGTTATTAACGTTGAACGTGGCATTAGATATTGAAACTCGGTTTTAAAAAAATAGATGAAATTGATCGTAAAATATTGTTATATGAGACCTTACGTAAGTTTTTTTTGTTTTTGAGAGGGGACAATAAACAATGTTCTTCAATCAAGGTTGGGGACCATCTCCCCCTAATTAAATGCCCTTCGTGTTTTATAAATACCCCCCGAGAAGAAGCGGCAAAGTCAAAATTGGACCAATATCAGCGTCTCGTGTAGTGGACCGCGTTAGAGCGCTCTGTTTTTACACCTCTTAAATTAATTAAAAAAAACTACTTTTGTAACTAATTATTTTATAAAAAAAAAACTAGATTTCGAACTATTTAACAAATTCAATATAACCCTTTTAAAACTTAGCGACTTCAAAAAAAAAAATAGTTTTGATGTAATATCCCCGAATTTCAATTTAAAACAAAATTAAAGGAAATATGAATGTTAGTTTATTATTATTAATTTTGTTTTATATAAGGTTTTTTTGAAGGGTTGTTATGATAATATAATTTTTTAAAAGTTTCCCGTGGTCTAATTTTTATTTTAAATTATAGTAAAATTTTTTAAAGGGTTTAAATTTGAATAAAAATTTTAAAAAAATGTGTTTAGATTGAAACGAAAATATTTTTTTTTTTCTTTTAAACACAAAAAATATGAAAATTTTATTTTTAATTTCAACAGAATAGTTGTTTTGAAAGTCGAGATTGTAACCCAAAATTTTCCAGGGGGAATATTAAATTTTTCTTAGAACACGAAATATATTTTTTTACTATTAAAAGATTGGGAAAATCACCAGATTGGAAATCAGTAACACAGACCTAGACAAATTAAAGACATCGAGAAAGTCCATACTAAAAATCCTAAAAATTCATCAATTATAGAATATAGACATGCATTTCTCATAACTCACCTCCAGGGCCTTCACCTTTGGAGGGTTTCAAATTTTGAACTCAATTGAATACGGCACTTGCTTTTTAAAAGGTCCCCAACACTGTGGCCGGCCAACTAACGGATGTTTCCAAAGAAAATGCCATAAACCACACATGTGCCCCCTAAACGTGTTCCCCCCCACATTGCCTCTCAACTACTGCCAACCAATTATTAATTATTTTAACATTTTTGTTTCACATTGTTTATTTTAACAAAATAATAAGGCAGTAGGTTTTGAAAACAAATTGGACCAATTCCAACTCCCCATCCACCTTGAACCTGATTTTTACTGCTGTGATGAAAGGGTGCCCCCCCCCCACATCCCGGTTAATTTTAGGACATGATCATTTGGGGTTTTTTTAATAATCAAAGGAATACCCCTCTTCATTAGAAGGAAAGGCCGTTGTTGTGAAGCCCACCAAAAGCAAAGTCCTGGAGAAGCTTTTTTTATGCCTCAAAGTCCAACAATAATCATACCCATTGTGGGGAAGTTGAATGCCCCTAAAAATTTTAACCTGGTCCTCCACACCCTTACATATTCAGTTTCGCTCCTCGTCGAACGTCTGTGCGAGCATATACAATGATCTCATGGGACACGAAATGTTGTTTCGATACATATGCACTGGGTAGTGGAATTGGGGCCATTTTTTTTGTTCTTCATTGTGGTGATAGGACATGCGTCACTAACGTTATGAATGTTATGATATTGATTATAGCGTCGTGCATTAACACTAGAATATGTCGGTCAAACCCACACACAGTCCACCTCTCATTAAATTGTTGAGACATAACAATCAATGTCGCTGTTGCCTACATGTAACCAAAGACAAACAAGTGTCTTGTCTTGATGGGCGAGCTGGAAAATCTAGTAATACCAGTGACTGTATTTAGTATACCGGCCTATATGATACATGGTGGACATCATATCATCTACAAGTCGCTCAGTTGCCCCTTCTCAAGCAGTAAACTCACTCTATTGTGTATTAACAGGTGAACTATAAGCGCTCTTTTTTTTATCACTAACATCTGTTGCAAACATTAAATATTCATAATTTTTTTAAAAGTACGATGGATTGTGTTGGGTTGTAACCCTATTTTATGGTAGTTGGGTTTTGACTAAACCAAAAAAATTGTCGTAACCCACCAAATTGTTTTCGGTCTACTTAAGGGTTGTGGCAAAAAAAACTGAGTTCCAATTCACTCAGTAACACTGCGTGCAGCGCTCTGTAAACAAAGCCTCTCCCCTGAAAAAATCAATCAACCCAACCTTTAATAAGTATATTCAGGGTTCTCTATCGACTGGATGCCGATTAGTAGACATCTGTCGTTGGTCTATGTGGTGTGTTGGCATGCTGGTCTAGTCTAAGTGATCGGACGTGCACTCTACAATACTTCCTATGACTTTAGCTGATACATATTTGACTCGAACTTGGACAGTCGTCAAAGGTGCATGCACACTGTGATATGGTGGGTCGAAGAGTGCTCATCTTTATAATTGAGCCAAGAGAGATGGGTGGACACAGATAGGCAATAATGGGTAGAAAAAGTGTACAGAAGGAATAATACTGTGGTACGGGGCTGAATGTCCAATGGGGGGGAAGAAAGTTGAAAATGCGGCGCAGAGAGGGTACGGGACGTAGGTAATTGAAGACACTCTTGTGTACCCAAAAAGGGGTGCTATACCTAGCAGGTGCTCATGCGGAAAATTGGGGGAAACAGAAATGCACGGAGGGGATGGGGCGGGATAAAAATGATTATAATTATGTTATCAAATTGCGAAATGTGTGAGACAGATTAATAAAGGAAAATAAGAAGAAATGGATTGCAGTTGTTAAAAATTTAATTGGAAGTGCTAATGGAAGGGATGAAAATGAAAAAAATAAATAATAAAAAGGCAAAGGTGGATCCAGAAGAAAAAAGAAAGTGCTCTCTCTTTCTCTAGACTGCGCCGCACGCATAGGCGGAGCCAACCTGCGCGGCTTGGCAATAAGCATCTCATTCTTGTTTGTTCTTCGGAAAACACACTATTCGGACACCTGCACTTCTTTTCTGCCATTACCAATTCCGGCCAACTCTTTCTTCTTTCAGTTCAATCTGTTCCTATTCCGATGCCGATCGTGGTTTCTTTTTTACCTCCGCTGGTTTTTGATTTCAGGCAGATACGACTTTCTCCGACGATTTTTTTTTCTCTCTTCTCTCTCTGCCGTTTTTTGTTTCTGGCTTTTTGAGCGCTTCTAACGATGGAAGAAATTGTACGGTTTCAATGACAGGCGGAGTATTTCGATAAAGCTTTGTTGTCACCGGAGAATCTGATTCTGCCTCCGGATTATCAGAGCCTACTGGTTACTACAGATCCGGAGTTTCGGATCGGAATTCCGGTTTTTTGGAATTCCAACGAACTGCTTTCGGCGGCGGCTTCGGTGATTCGGAAGCTAAGCCGCGTCATCACGATGGAAAATTCCATTGTGACGAAGATATGGTGACCGATGGTCAAAGCTAAAATTTCTTCTCCATCCTACTTATCCTCGATTGCTCGACGCCTATATGACTGGCCCAAAGGTGAACCGGTAGCTCTCTGTCTCTATCAGCCAGAGGAAAAAAAAACGCCGGGCGGTTCACTGCGCAGTTTTCTCGCACTGTGCTTTGAGTCTTTGACACAGCCCCTTACTAAATTCCTAAATCCTGAATCCTTATCCTCTCTCTTCTTTTCTTAATATTATTTTTTTTTTTCCCTCGTTCTTTAAACTGGAGAACAATGCTTTCTCGGCTTTAATGTTTTCCGGAGACGCTGCCCACGAAGACGTACTAGGATAGAGAGAATTTGGCATTTACTATTTTGCTGGACGCTTTCTTCTTGAGGGTTTCAGTTTTTTGTCTTCTTCATTTTTCTCTTTCTTTTACGCTTCGTACTTCTTACAGAACAACAATGATATTCCTATGTCTGATTCGAATTTGGGCTAGAAATTACGGGGGAACTGCGAGAAGGAATTGTTATTTAGTCCTGTCAATTTTTTTTTTTGAGTAACGTTGTCATAGTTTTGTTTTTAAGTTGAGTATTAGGATACCGGAGGCGGTTGAAGTCCGTGGAGATTGATTATTTGTTGTTGTAGCAACTCGTTTCGATGAATTAAAATGCGATTGCGGGGTTATTGTGCGCCAGGGTCGGGGCGCCCTCCACTAGTGGTGGGGGGGGAGGGGAGAGTTAGACTATCTTGTGCTTTCGGATGTCGTACGGAGGGGGGGGGGGGGGGGGGGGAGGAGAAAAAAACAATCAGTACGGTAACAGCTCAAGCCCACCGCTAGTAGATATTGTTTTTTTTGGGCTTTTCCTTTCGAGCTTCATCGGAGCCCAGCGTCTTTGCTGGCACACCGCCTTTGGGACTCAGCCTCCTAGCTGGTACATCGCCCAATGTCTGACTCTGATACTATTTGTAACAGCTCAAGCCCACCGCTAGCAGATATTGTCTTTTTTGGGCTTTTCGTTTCGAACTTCCCCTTAAGGTTTGTAAAACGCGTCTGCTAAGGAGAGGCTTCCACACCCTTATAAAGAATGCTTCGTTCTCCTCTCCAACTGATGTGGGATCTCACAATCCACCCTTCATCGAGGCCCAGCGTTCTTGCTGGCACACACCACCCAGTATCTGGCTCTGATATCATTTGTAACAGTCCAAGCCCACCGCTAGCAAATATTGTCCTCTTTGGGCTTTCCCTTTCGAGCTTCCCCTTAAGGTTTTTAAAACGCGTCTGCTAGAGAAAGGTTTCCACACCCTTATAAGGAATACTTCGTTCTCCTCCCCAACCGATGTGGGATCTCACAATCCACCCCTCTTGGAGGCCCAGCGTGTCATCCCCCTTCGAGGCTCAGCCTCTTCGCTGGCACACCGCCCGATGTCTAGCTTTGATACCATTTGTAATAACCTAAGCCCACCGCTAAGAGATATTGTTCTCTTTGGGCTTTCCTTTTCAGGGTTCCCTCAAGGTTTTTTAAAACGCGTCTGCTAGGGAGAGGTTTCCACACCCTTATAAAGAATGCTTCGTTATCCTCCCAACCGATTTGGGATCTTATAAGAAACCAAATTTTTTAAAAGTTTTTAAGAGATAAATAACACAGCCACCATAATTCAAGGAGAAAAATGATAGTTTAACCCTTTTTTTACTTTTGTTTTTTTACCTGCCAGGTCTTGATCCTCACTCCTGAAAGAGTGTTTTGAATTGAGATGTTTTCAACAACAATATTGGAGACACATGCAACACTTTTATCTTTACCAAGTCCGCCTAAGCTGTAATTATAAGCAAGAAAATAATCTCTAATGCTAATATAATCATGTTTAAGAGAAGTTTAACAAAATGGTTAAGAATAATGTTCTCTACAGGAATTGCCTTTATGAAAAAGTCACCTTATGCCATGTCCAGGGCCACAATTGATATGATGAATATGGATGTTGGAGCAGCCAGTCTGAATGGAAACACAGTCATCTCCTGTATAAAATAACAAATCTTAAAATAAGTTGTTTAATCACTGATCTTTACTTGTTGGTTCAAATGTGTAGTCCAGATTCTTTTTGGTGTAGCCTTATGTCTATTGCAATCAAAATATTGTTAAACGGAGACACTTTTTGTGAGATTCCATGTCGGTTGAGGAGGAAAACGAAGCATTCTTAATAAGGGTGTGGAAAATCTCTCTAGTAGACGCGTTTTAGAACCTTGAGGGGAAGCCCAAAAAGGAAAACTCAAAGAGGACAATATCTGCTAGCGGTGGGCTTGGGCTTGGGCTTGGGCTGTTACAAATGGTATCAAAGCTAGACACCGGGCGGTGTGTCAGCGAAGAGACTGAACCCTGAAGGGGGTGGACACGAGGTGGTGTGCCAGCAAGGACGCTGGGCTCTGAAGGGGGGTGGATTAGAGGGTCCCACATTGATTGGAGAAGGGAAAGAGTGTCATCGAGGATGCTGGGCCCTAGAGAGGGGTGGATTGTGAGATCCCACATCGGCTTGGGGAGGAGAACATACATTCTTTATAAGGGTTGTTGAAACTCTCCCTCACCAACGTGTTTTTCAAAACCTGAGGGGAAGCCTGAAAAAGGAAAGCCCAAAGAGGTCAATAGCTGCTAGTGGTGGGCTTGAGCTGTTACAAATGATATTAGAGCTAGGACAACACCAGGCGGTGTGCTAGCGAAGAGGCTGAGCTCCGAAGGGGGTGATACACAAGGTGGTGTGTCAGCAAGGACGCGGGGCCTCGAATGGGGTTGGATTGGGGGGTCCCGCATCGATTGGAGAAGGGAACGGAGTGCCAGCGAGGACTCTGGGCCCCCAAGTACATGTGGATTGTGAGATCCCACATCGATTGAGGAGGGAGACTTGAGCACTGTTTATACGGGTGTGGAAGACTTCCCATTAGCAGACCACGTATTAAAAATCTTGAAGGGAAGTCCAAAGAACACAATATCTGCTAGCATGGGCTTGGACTTGGACTGTTTTCAACTTTTTTTACTCTAATGGAGTTCTTTGAACCTCATATTCTTGCTTCCATGGCAGAGGGAATAGGTAAAGATAAGTAAAAAGTAGTAAATTCATCAGAAAAATATATTTATAGGGTTAATTTTCAAATTAAACAAAAAATTAACTAGTTATTAAAACCGAGTTTAAATATAGAAACGACAATAAAATAATTATTTAAAAAGGGGCTGTGACATTGTCTTGGTTCATACCACAGCCAATGTTCGAGTGTTTTGAATTTCGACATCTTCTGTGTGTTCTTGAAGTGAATGCCGTCGGTGTTTGGGGCTGCTCTCATGCGAAGAAATGGTGATATTGTCAACTTTGACGGCGCCGGAGGTTTGTCAACTTTCAGATGGCACTGTGGACTGTTTATCATGGTGATTTCAACGAACTGTCACATTGTAACTGGAATAAAATCTTAAAGCCTGTCATTTATGAACAAAGTATTAAAAAATCCAATTAAAAATTCAAAAAAAAAACTGTAAATGTAACTGATGAAAGCCCATCGTTAGTCGATATTGTTCGTTTTTACTCCGTTACGTATCGCCGTCAACCTCACAGTTTTAAAACGCGTCAATTAGGGAGAAGTTTCCACACCCTTATAAAAGTGTTCCATTCCCCTCTCCAACCAACGTGGGATCTCACAATCCACCCCCTTTGGGAGCCCAGCGTTCCTCGCTGACAAATCCGCTCAATATCTAGGTTTGATACCATTTGTAACAGCCCAAGCCCATCACTAGTAGATATAGTCCGCGTTGTGAACCCGTTACGTATCGCCGTCAGCCTCATGATTTTTTTAAAAACGCATCTACTATGGAGAGATTTCCACACCCTTCTAGGAATGCTTCATTCCTCTCTCCAACCGATGTGGGATCTCACAATCCACCTCCCTTGGGAGCCCAACATCCTTGACGACAGACTGACACAACCGCTCGGTCTGGCTCTAATACCCATTTGTAACAGCCCAACCCCACCGCTAGCAGATATTGTTCATTTTGGCCCATTATGTATCGTCATTAGCCTCACGATTTTAAAACGCGTCTACTATGGAGAGATTTCCACACCCCTATAACTGGAATGTTTCGTTCCTCTCTCTCTCCAACCAATATGGGATCACACAGTAAATCTAAACCGAGAGAGAGAGAGGAAGTGGGAGTAAAAGAGTGAGAAAAGTTTACCGTAGGCTTCATGTCCAAGAACCTGCTTCCCTTTCTTCTGCAGAAACAAGAAAAAAAAACAAGAAATGATTAAGCAAATACTCAGTCTTAAATACAATTTAGCATACCTTAATCAAAGAACAAACCTTGTTATTATAAAGCGTAGTAGACAGTCCACCAATTAAAGCCCTGACCATCCACAGTCCCAGAGCCACAAATAGTAAAATTATGCAGCCATTTGAAATTCAGTCCATTGAAACAAGCTAGATTTGGGCCAAGAACTCACTTTTGGCGGCGCCAATACATCTCCATCAATCTGCTTTAGAATTCCACTTCCCATTAATTATCTCACCACTAACTTATCATAATAAGCAAACAAAACAAGACAAACCTGAAGAACAAGCTGAGGCATACAAGGACCATTTAGAGTTATGGGTTTGATAAGACAACTTATAACCCGAAGGTATTTGTATATGTAGCTCCAGGAATCTTGCATGCAGCTTTCCATGCTGCTATAAGTGCCTACAGAGTATGGTTTTTACAAGCTCAAATCAGTCACTATTTTTAGCTCTGTCTCCATATATATGTTTTTTTAAGGATGTTTTGGACAATGTTTTACCTTGGAATCATCAAAAACACCATTTCCCTTTGCTCCAAAAAACGAGATATTTAAAATGGTGGACTGGGTTTGATTATAATCAGGAAGTGGAGCTGGTTGCAGGGCTCGAACCACTGCCTTTTACCACCACCCTTTTTGCTTCTGATGCTTGCTCTTCTTGTTGTGGTGATGCTTCCTTGCCTCTAATGGAACCACAGAAGAAGAGAGAAGAAAAAATAGAAACAATGAAAGAGTTAAAATCTGTGCTTCCTTTGTTCATCTCCAAAAGCTCTCTTTATTTCACTTCAACGCTAGAAACATTAAGGCCGCCCCCAAGTTGTAATGGAAACAGGGTAGTTGTTAAGTCTTAAGAATATATAGAGAATTCAAGGCTTATTCAAAAGCCGCCCATGAAACAGCTCAAGGTTTTTAAAACGCGTTGTTAGAAAGAGGTTTTCATACCCTTATAAAAGATGCTTTTGTTCTCCTCCCAACCGATGTGGGATCTCACAATCCACCCCCCTCGTGACCCAGTGTCCTCGGCACTTGTTCCCTTCTCCAATCGATGTGGGACCCTCCAATCCACTCCACTTCGGGGCCCAACGTCCTTCCGCTAGCAGCACCACCTCATGTCTCACACACTCTTCGAGGCTCAGCCTCTTCGTTGGCATACTGCCCAGTGTCTAACTCTGATACCATTTGTAATAGTTCAATCCCACCACTAACCGATATTGTCCCTTGTTGGACTTTTCCTTTTGGAGTTCCCCTCAAGGTTTTGAACATGTGTCTGCTAGAGAGAGGTTTCCACACTCTTATAAAGAATGTTTCGTTCTTCTTCTCAACTGATGTGGGATCTCACAATCTACCCTCCATCAGGACCCAGCATCCTTGCTTCGTTCTCCTCCCCAATCGATATGGAATCTCGCCTTTCCAATGGCGGTCAATTCAGCAGGGAGCTAAAAAAAGAATAAACATAAAGTAAACTCCATGTTAAGCAAGTGAATTTTAATGGGTATTAAAATGCGTAAAAGTTGTAATTATTTTGAATCAGCCAAATTATGAAAGCTAGCTACGGCAGAGTGAAAGGATAGTAAATGGTGCTAGTTGGAATTTAAATAAAATTGATCCCTTTGAGTTCGGAAAAGGTTCTCAGGAGATGCTGTTTTGCTGACATGGACCGTCCACCTTTTGAATTAGAGTTTTGGATATATGTATATATCACTAAACTTTTTGAAAAAGACACCAGGTATTTAATGTAGTTTTGTTACAATGGTATGGTATTAGAAGGCTAGAGACGGGGCGATGTGCCAGTGAGGAAGGCGGCTGGCCCCGCAGAGGCGTGGACCACGAGGCGGTGTGCCACGCAAGGACGCGGCTGGGCTTTGAAGGGGGTTGATTGAGGGGGTCTCACATCGATTGGAGAGAGGAGCGAGTGCCGGTGAGGACGCTGGGCTCCGAAGGGAGGTGGATTGTGAGATCCCACATTGGTTGGAGAGGGGAAACAAAACATTATTTATAAGGGTTTGGAAACCTCTCCCTAACATACGCGTTTTAAAACCTTGAGTTTTTATCGCGTAGTAGATATTGTCCTTTTTTTGGACTTTCCCTTTTGAGTTTCCTCGCAAAGTTTTTAAAACGCATATGCTAGGGAGAGGTTGATGTTTTCCAACATCTTTATAAAAAATACTTTCGTTCTCCTCTTCCAACCAATGTGGGATCCTCACAATCCACCCTCTTTAGTGGCCAGAGCTTCCTATGTTCAGCACTCCGTTCCTCTCTCCAATCGATTGTGGGATCTTACAATCCACGCCCCGAACCCAACTCCCGCTGGCACACCACCCGGTGTGTCTACCCTCTTCAGGGCCCAGCATCCTCGTGAATACCGTCCGGTGTCCTATTGTGAGATCCCACATAAGTTGGAGAGGAGAATGAAACATTTCTTATAAAGGTGTGAAAACCTCTCCTTAACATATGTGAGATTGATAGCGATACGTATCGGGCCAAAGCGGATAATATCTACCAGCGGTGGACTTGGACTGTTACAAATGGTATTAGAGCCAGACACTAAGCGGTGTGCCAGCAAGGACGCTGACCCCCAGGGGGTGAATTGTGAGATCCCATATCGGTTGGAGAGAGAACGAAACATTCCTTATAAGGATATGAAAACCTCTTCCTAATAACATACACATTTTTAAAACCATTAAAACCATGAGACTGACAGTGATCGTATCGAATCAAAACAGACAATATCCATTAACGATATGCTTGATCGATTAGCTTATACATAACATAAATCATCAAAACCACCGTGCAGAAAGGGTTATTGGAATAGTGGGCTATCAAAAGCCCCATTAAACAGATAAAAAGAACAAAGTGTAGAAAGCAAAACGAATAAAATAGAATCCACTTGAAACTGTTATGGTGGGTGTAGTGGTTTCTTTGTTGTTTAGCGAGTAAAATGAATAGAGAATGAAACCATGGGGGCAGTTTATATAGTTGAATACCTGGAAAGCTCTATAACACCAAGTGGGTTGCACGTTGCTGGGACTGGAAATTCTAGAAAGATGCGGCTCGGCATTACAGTAGTGACCTCCAATTTGGCTCCATTCGAATCTACCTACCTGGTTACCGACGTCGCACGCGGTGGGCCACTCGATGGGCCGGTCGGTGCCCACTACGCCTATTTTTCTTCTCTCATGGTCGGAGTTGAAAATCAATTTCGCCTACTTTATATATATATATATGTATTTTTCAGGTAAAAATCTTTAGTGATATTTAAATTTATTTTGAAATATACCTTTAATTATTTGAACTATTTTAAAATATTCTGGAATGTGCCGTAAAAAAAACTAAATTAATAAAAATATTATTCAAATTTCTATTTTAAATTTCTATTTAATTTCAAAAATAGTTTTAAATTTTTAAATTTTTTAATAATACTCTTAATTTTTAAAACAAAAAAAAAAAAAAAAAAAAAGTTAGTTTTAGATTGAAATTGTTAACATTTTCTTTTAAAAAATGACCTTAAAACTTTCCAAATGATTTTAAAAATAGTTTTTAACTCTGCAAGATGTTTAAAAAATATTAAGTATTTAAAAGTTTTATTAATATCCTTAAATTTTTTAAAAAGTTAAAAATATTTTAAACTTTTTTAAAAGATTAAAAAAAATGCCGCTTTAGTGTTTAAAAACAAACAATTTGGAGATAATCTATGAGGTGTCAATAGACAGTTTTCATCTATGTTGATGGTAAGAATTTTTTCAATTTTTTTTATAAAGGTAAGGTAGGTTAATGTTACCTTAAAATTTTCATATGTATTTTTTATTTATTTCTTTTTAATTAGAGGGTATTAATGAAACTTTTTAAAGTTTAGTCTTTTGAAAATACTTGAAATAACATTTTTCATCCGATAAGAATACTTTTTTTATAAAAAAAAAAATTAGTTTAAGAGTATTATTAAAATATAGCTGCAAATAGGAGAGTGATTAATGGTTTGTTTCCTTATGCTAAAGTAGTTGAGGATATTTGCAATTCGACTCTCCGACTATTAATGTTGATTCAGTTTTGTGGATCTACATCGAGTAGAAACTTTCTGTTTTAACTGGGTCCGTGCGATGATAGATTTTTTTCCCGTTAGCTAAATGGGGACGCACCCTTGATCTTACCAAGACCCCACCTCGCACGGCTCCCACCTCACTCACTTCGGGTATGTCTTTTTTCCGTCATCTAAGTACGTATGTGTATATAGGCATGTATGTCTTTTTGTGCGTATTAAATATGAAAGTATGTGGTGTAATTTTGAAATTTGAATGGTTAGAAATGATGTGAAATATTATTTAATTTATTAAAATAATTTATACTTTTAATATAAATTATATTATAAAATATTTTTTGTTTCTGGTTAGTTTCAAAATAAAAGCTATTAAAATTATATTATTTTAATTACCCAAAGGTGAAGAAGGATGGGATGGGAGATGTTTGGACTTGGGCCCATTTTAGTGACAATCATACAAGAGATGTTTGGGCCTCTTGATTTCTGGACATTTGGGCCCATTATAATCAAAATGGGCTAAAATATCCAGGCCCAACATTCTTAGATGATTGCGATTAAAATGGGCCGATATTAGGGCCCAAAAGGTGTATTCGTGGGGATGTTGGGCTTGGAACTTGTGATTAGCCTATTATAGCACACATATATAATCCACTTTTTTAATAAAAACATGTCTTATCATGTCTACTCCTACCAAAACATGAATCGCTTCAAAATGTACCATAGGAAGACCAACTAGTCATCAAACCTCCCCTCGACCAAGTACAATAATCTCTCTTGTCTACATGTTTTCAATGCAATTGACTTTCACAATACTTTCTTTCAACTTGTTTTCAACGATTTTCCTCGCCCAAATTTTATAAAATAATTTATAACTGTTCGCAGTATACAATTTTTACACAACTAACTTGTTTGTTGGATTAGAACAAGTGTCGCATAATCGACCTCTTATTGTCGAAATGAGTGCAATTGTAATACTAAAAAACATATTAGTCTACAAATTTTCACCCATTTTATAAGCCACGTTCTTCCCGTTCAAATAAATGTTTTCGTTCGTATCGTTCATATCATGTGAAAAGTCATGTGCGTTACTTTATTCTAATTTTGACAACAATGGCTCAAATATCTTTCTTAACTAAAAAAGTCTCGAAGTTAATGTTACTTTAATTTTAGGTAAAGATTATTTGACATTTATTTATTTATTATTTTTGTTTTCATTCACGTAGTCTAACCTTATATTGTTCTATATTTTGAATATTTATTGGTTATATATATAATGCGAGTAGGTATAGACTATAGAGCTTTTATTATTAATACGAGTAGGTAAAGACTATATAGTATTACTATTTGGACTTCCGTAAAATAATTAATTAAACATAAAATAACACAAAAGTAAATAAAAATATACCTAACATATAAACTTTGCCAACAAAATTCATCACCAACTAGAAAATTAGGTACAAATCGTGACACAAAAAAAAACAATAAATTATATAATAGGATAAGGAATGAAATTAGAAAGAAATGGTCGGACGAAAATGTCATTAACAAAAAGAATTTTGAAAAAATAATAATAAAAAAAAAAGGACCGAAAATTAAGATGGGCCGCCGTAAGATTGAGGGAACAATCATTTGAGAATAGACGCATACTTGTTGGTGTCCCATCCTCCATTAATTCCTTTTTTTCTTCTTTTTTAAATTAAATTTTATGTTCATTCAAACTTTAAATTTTAAATTTATTTCTGTTTAGGTTTATGATTTTTAAAAGAAATTGACTATTTAATAAGCAAAAATTATATCAGGACTTATCGGCTCAAATAGACAGTTTTTATGAGGCGTAGGCCTCCCAAAAGGTAACGGAGGCGTTCAAAGGTTTCTTCGGGCTAGACGGAGATTGGCCCTCGAGTGCAAAGGCAGAAGGGAGCTTGACTGCAAGACCCACACGTCGAGTAAAGACGAAAGTCGGCCTTAGTGATCCGACGGTGCCGGGTTCAATAATAATAATAATAATAATGGACAAAATTAGATATTAAATAGATATAAATTTTAAAAGGGAAGAATTTATTGTTATATTTTAAAGCTAATAGATTAATTAGACATAAATTAGGTTAATTTAACCTATAAAAAATTTAAAACTTTATTAAATATTTTTTAAAAATAATGTGAACGAGGCAAATATACCATTCTATGCTCGTTCCCTTGAGTTTTTTTTTTAAATTATGTACGAGAATTTGCACCAATTTATACAAATTATTCGATGAAACTGTCACAATAAAATTATGTACGAGAATTTGCACCAAGTTTAAATCCGACAATGGTAAAGAAATAGAATTAATTGTCGATATTTATTTAAAATTTTAATATCTGTAATACAGATTATTATAGATTAAGATGGAGATTATTCAACTAATTAGTCTATTATACCTTCGCTAAATATTTGAATCCTGTACGATGTGGGACAAAAACAAATTAAATTAAAATAAATTAAAAATTAAAAATTAAAAAAAAAACACGCCCTCAAAATTCCATTATTGTTCAGAAGTCAACGCAAAAAGTCAAAAGAATCGGCTGCTAATGGACTGGAATAGAAAATCCATTAATTTATTTTAAAAAATAAAAACCATCCATTCCTAATCCACCCACTCAAGTGGGTCCCACAACAAGATTAGTACTCCAGCCAAATTATTTATATATAAAATATATTATTATATTATAAAAAATAATAATTTTTTTTAATATTAATCCATAGACGTAGAATTATAAATTTCCAGTTTTTTTTTTAAAGAAATTTTAATAATTTAAATATGAAAAATGTTATTTTATTATCAATAAAAATGTAGTCTCTACTTGATGAAAATGTATTTAAATAATAATAAATATAATAAATCATAATAGAAGTTGACGTTTTAAACATGTTATACTCTCGAAAACTTTATTCTCTTTCAAGAATTTACTCATTTTAAATATTGTACGTGAGCCCTCATACTGAAAAAGTATCCAAGTCGATGGTGCATGGTAGTCTCGTGCATATGCAAGTATCGACCTTGCATAGTGTCGCGATCATGTTTGTCTAAGACGTGTTGTTTATGGTCGCATGTCGAATGTCTCGATCATGCTTGTCCAGGATGTGTTGTTTGTTCCAAAGCCCCTCTTACATGTTTCATCTTAGATATGTCTTTACTGTTTCATGTGGTGTTAATATGAGGATGTACTACCATTCACCAAAATCATGTCTACATCTGCCCATGCTAAAATGCTCCAAAATGTACTATAGGGGGATGCGACTAATCGCCATTTCTTCATACTTCCGGTCACAATATTTAAGTTGTGATGTTTTCCTTGTTATAGCCATATAACATTGTTTTCTACAATTCTTTCAAATTGTTTTCAAAATGTATTTTTCGCTCACGTTTTCTAAAACATTTCTCGCAAACGTGACCCGAGACTCAAATATACACCGACGTTATCCACGAAATCTAAATTTCTCACGACTGACTTGTTTGTTAGGTTAGAACAAATGTCACATTATTTTTGTCTAGCTGTCGCAAGAGTGTGATTGTGACACATAACATCATCTAACAAATTAAGCAGCGTGATGTTTTGGCAAGGCTCCACTTCAATAGTCTCTTACATGGCTTATTTTTCATGCTTATACCCACCCAAGTTTAGCAGCCTGAAAATAACGGAGAACCCACCTACCCGTGCTAATTGGTGCTCTCGCGAAAAGCCTAAGCCTATCATTGTTTAAGATTCGTTCCTACACGTGATATGCAACTAGCAATTAAGCCATGCATTCATTTTCGCACCTGGCCCCTTAACCAAACTGGAAACTTCTTACAAGAATCCACATATCGGGCTACTCGTCCTTTCTGGGTTGACCTATCGTAGACAATAAGGTATCCAATTTAGCACGAAAAATAAAAATCCTATATGCACACCTATTTTATAGAAATAAAATTTTAACGATGTTAATAGCACGTTATTGTACATTTATTTTAAACTATCAATAAAAAATATTATATAATTATTTCATCAGTATTTAACGCGTAATTGAATGATATATTATTTTATTTTACGTGATAATAAATAACACAAAAATTGTCCCATGCATAATTTAGGTTTAATATATATATATATATATATATACAAAAAATATCTGTATAAAACTGCCGCGGAATTTAATTATGAAGTGTAATTAATTTATGTTTGCACTATGTTTCGGCGAGAACGCGTTTTAAGTCGTCTCTTACAGTCCACAAAGTCAACAATGGAAGCCGCATTCTTCTGCAACTTCCTGCCCATACATAATTCCTTTCAATGGCTTCGTTTCCATTTCTAATATTTACCATTCCAGTTTCTTTCTCTGATTTTGCTCAGATCACCAAAATGAAACCTCACGATTTCTCCTTCTTGATCCAATTTCTTCTGATTCTCTTGTTTCGTTTTGTTATTCAGTCCGCGGCTGATCCGAGATCGACGGAGGTGGCTCTCATATGTTCGAACAACACCGCTTCGCCGCTGGAGCGATCGACCTTCGTGACTAATTTCTTGGCGACGATGGATGCGGTTACTCCTCTTATTGCTTCACAGCGATTTGCAAACGTTGTGAATGGGACTGGAAATACGACGGTTTATGCGTTTGGTCAGTGTATGAATGATCTTACTCAATCAGACTGCGATCTCTGTTTCGCGCAGATGAAAACTCAGATCCTGCGGTGTCTTCCCTTTCAGCTTGCTACTCGCGGAGGCAGACTGTTCTACGATGGATGCTATGTTAGGTATGATTATTATAATTTCTTCAATGAATCTTTGAGTGCTGTGGATAGGGCTGTATGTGGGAAGTCGGATTATAGAGGGAATCGGACGATTTTTAGTGATAACGCTATGAAATTAGCGAGGAATTTGAGTGTAGTAGCGCCCAAGAACGATGGATTTGCTGTAGGATTGGTGGATTTTAGGAATGTCTCGGTTTATGGATTGGCTCAGTGTTGGAAATTTGTGAGAGGGGATTCTTGCTCGAAGTGTTTGGCTGATGCAGCTAAGGAAATTGCTACCTGTCCTCCAAAAGCCGATGGAAGGGTGCTGAATGCTGGCTGTTTCTTCAGATATTCAACTGAACGATTCTATTTCAATAGCACGGCGACCGCCACTGGAGGAAATGGTGAGTTCGGTCTTGTTTACTTGCAGATGCATTGTTTGATGATTTGCCTCTTCACTGGGTTACTTCTTATTTCTTTGTTGCCCTGCCTTTTCTATTGTTCATGAGTTGAGTAGCAGTTTAGAACATGGTAGAGAATTTGTGGGGAGTTTTAACTTAGTTTGAATGGCCCTACAAAACTTACCAAATTATAAATGGTAAGCTCAAAAGAGTCCTAGTGAAAATCTAAATCATGACTCATGTGAATGCGATCGCTCAACTGGAGCTTTCTAAGGTGCCTACAACAGCTTACTTGAATCGGGTTCGTAAAGCGACACCGTTAAACCAAGCGTGTAACAGCCCAAGCTTACCGTTAACAGATATTGTCTATTTTTGCCCATTACGTATCGCCGTCAGCCTCACGGTTTTAAAATCATGAGGGTGTGGAAACTTCTTTAGCATACACGTTTTAAAACCGTGAGGCTGACGACGATATGTAATAGGCCAAAGCGGACAATATCTATTAACGTGGACTTGGGTTGTTACAAATGGTATTAGAGCCAGACACCGGACGATGTGCAAGCGAGAATGTTGGGCCCCCAAGGGGTATGGATTCTGACATCCCACATCGGTTGGAGAAGGGAACGAAGCATTCCTTGTAAGGGTGTGGAAACCTCTTCCTAATAGATGCGTTTTAAAACCGTGAGGCTGACGGCGATACGTAACGAGCCAAAACGGAAAATATCTGTCAGCGGTGGGCTTAAGCTGTTACAATGTGATACATCGAAATTATGGTTTGCATAGTTGCTTGTTGTTTTAGGCACCAAGCACTTGGTAAAGATATCAACTGTTATCCTTGGATATGGTGGCAAATGGTTCATATGGTAACTTTTTACAGGAAGGAGTCGTCTAGCGATAATTTTGGCTTCGGTATCGGCTGCTGTGGCTGCTGCATTGATTTTTGCAACGGCTGTTTTCTGTGCCAGAAGGAAAGTAGTGAGGAAACGCAGAGGTATGTGCTTTTCTTATGTGTCTTCTTTCAATCGTCTAAATTGTTCGACTCATTACAATGTCTTTTTTCTTCAGAGAAGAAGCAACTTGGTCCTCTTGTGGCTCTTGTTAACAAGTCCAAGCTTAATTTTTTCATCGAGAACCCTTGAAAGAGGGGCCTCCGTGAATTACCTGTTTGAGACCAATCCAATAACTTTGGACAACGAGGCTGCTGGGGTTCAGTTTAATAGGCTAGGTATGGATTCGTGTGCGAGATCCAACATCGGTGGGTGCGGGAGACAAAGCATTCTTTATACAGGGTGTGGCAACCTCTCCTGCAAGTAGATTTCGTTTTTTAAAAACCTCAAGAGAAGTCCCGAAAGGAAAACTCCAAGAGAGGACAATAACTTTAGACCAGTGGGCTTGGACGTTTCATTCTAAATTTTTCTATGTTAATCCCCAGGGAAACCTCTGTCAGATGGTCGAGTCAGTAGCAATCAAGAAGGCTGTTCTTCACACGCGACCATAGGTGGATCATTCTTTAAAGTGAAGTAAACTTTGATAAGTGGCACCAACATAAAGAATCTTGTCGTGGCCTTTGTGTGTGATGCAGTAATTTACTGGCTCCTGTCTGAAGCCTCCGTGCTTATGAATATGGTGCCAAATCAAAGCCTGCACGAACCCTTTGTTAGGTAAATAATTTCAACGCTATGTCAATTCCCCTTGACCTAAGATTAAAGAAGCCTTAGACAGAGTTTATTTTACTTTACAAATCTCTCTCCTCTTTATCATTTGTATCAAGGTAACAAGAACGTGCCAGCCAAACGAGCTTGGTGTCATCCAAGGCTTTTAAGCATTGTGTTAGCGGCCACAGGACTTAAAGAGGTTTTGGCTATAGTTCTTCAATGAGGAGTCCGAGTGCAAAATCATTCATCGCGCGACATAAAATTTTTCCTTTATTTTATAATTTTTTTTTCGAGACCCAATATTTCTAACAAAATGGAACCATGATTTTCACTCTCAAAGATTTGATTATTTTTGGACATCTGCTAGAATGACTTTTTCCTAGAAGATAAGACACACATTACCACCTGCCACTTGCCTTGTCCACTGTAAGTTATTGCTAGAAGATGCATTTGGTTACTCAATACATTTAAGAACCCTTTTGAATGCCAGTTAGAATGCGATTAGGAAAGCCCCAAGATGCTCCCTCAATACGAAGAAATTTAGACGAAACATGGATTTTGTTATTGTGTAACGTTTTCCAAAGTGCACCGACTCTAAACATTATATTGTCTTCCTTCTTTTAAGCCTTTCCCACTTTCAGGCTTTTCCTCAAGATTTTTTAAAACGCGTCTGCTAAGGAGAGGTTTTTTTCACACCCTTATAAAGAATGTTTCGTTCTCCTTCCCAACTGATGTGGGATCTCAAGGATTGGCGGGTCCCACATCGATTGCCAACGAGGACGCTGGGCCACGAAGGAGGGTGGATTGTGAGATCCGACATCGGTTGGAGAGGAGAACGAAACATTTATAAGGGTGTGAAAACCTCTCTCTAGCAGACGCGTTTTAAAATCCTTGAGGGGAAGCCTAAAAAGAAAAGTTCAAAGAGGACAATATCTGCTAGTTGTGGGCTTGGGCGGTTACATTTTGCTTCGAAATTCATTGTGTGTGAAGTCTATCAAGAAGATATCTGAACTGTGTTACATTACAAGTGACAAATCAGGGTCTGATTATTGTGGAAAGCTGTATGTAAATGCATTGGATTAATCTTAACAAGTTTGTCATTATGCTTCAACCCTTGCATCTACAATACAAATATTAGCTTTTCAGCTCGTCTTCGAACATTAAAAGCATCGGACTATTGACAAGCTTTGTACTTGCAGAGGTTACATGGCTCCGGAGTATGTAGTACGTGGCAAGTTGTCTGAAAAGGCCGATGTTTTTACAGTTTTGGAGTTTTTGCCATTGAAGTCATCACAGGAAGAAGGAATGGTCACTTCTATCAAGATTCAA